>UESW01004079.1:1084214-1205100 GCA_900491605.1 Calamus simplicifolius
AAACATAATTTCTTTTCTTTGCCCTTGTCCTCATCATTTCTAGCAAGGGCTTTTTCTTTTTCAAACTTCTTTTTCTTCATGAATCTTTTAAACTTCCTTGTGATGAGTGCCATCTCCTCATCATCACTTTCATCTTCAGATTTGAGGCTCTTCCATATATTCAGAAATCTTAAGAGCCATAGTCCTCTTCTTCTTTGACTCATCATCATCAATATGTTGCTTAACTTGAAGCTCATCAGTCATTAAGGATCCCAATAATTCTTCCAGGGGTAGGGTACTTAGATCATTGCCTCTTGTATTGCAGTCACTTTAGCTTCCCAAGTCCTAGGCAAGGAACGCAAAACCTTTCTCACAAGATCAGAATTATCATAAGATTTACCAAGATTTTTTAAACCATTAACTATAGTAATCTTGTAAACATATCAGAAATAGATTCACATGCATCCATTTTAAATAATTCATACTTATAAACTAGCATATTAATCTTGGATTCCTTGACTTGATTTGTTCCCTCATGGGTAACCTCAAGTCTATCCCAGATTTTTTAGCAGAATGTAAAGATATAGATTGAATTCATTTGCATCTAATGAGCAGCAATACAAAAACATTCATAGCCTTGGCATTAAGTTGTGCCAATTTTTATCATGTTCATCCCATTCCGTTTCCGGTTTAGGAATCTCCATGCCATTAATTCTAGTAGTGGGTGTGTGTGGTCCACTGACTATAATGCTCCATAGATCATAGTCAAGTGCTTGAATGAAAATTTTCATTCTAGCCTTCCAATAACCATAGTTTAAACCATTAAACAAGTGGAGGTCTATTTGTAGATTGGCCTTCGGAAAAAATGAACCAGCTTGAGTTGCATGTGGATCTTTGACTTGATCGTTAGATCAAATGAGCACTAGCTCTGATACCAATTGTTGGTCCAGATGACAACCCAAGAGGGGGGGTGAATTGGGTTTTTCAAAATTAAACTCCTTTTAAAAACAATCCCAGTGGAAAGTGAAACTTAGATGTATAATTAAAACAGAGTGTGCAAGATAGAGAGTAAGAGACAAGAAAACAATCACGCAAACACAAGAAGTTTTTATAGTGGTTCGGTGTACCACACCTACGTCCACTCCCAAGTTCACTTGGGTCCACACTATAATCAATAGATTACAGCAGAGTTATTTTGCAAGCTCACAACTCAAACTTGTTGTTTTTCCGGGTGCACAACGAACCCAGCTGGTTTTCAAGGCTCACCAGCACACAACCTTACAACACAAGCAATAGCTTGCACAAGGCTAACAGCCTCAACGGAATCAATCCTCTAATTGACCCAGCAAATAATAACGTTTTTACAAATTTAAAAGCTCCTCCAATGAGCAAATATACAATAATAGAACAACAATAAAGAGATAGGAATCAAAGCCTTATTTGTAGATCTTGGTGGCTTGCTTCTTTTTTTTCTTGAGTGGATCTTCCTTTAGAATGCTCTTGAAGCTCCGAAGATTAGAAAGTTAGGGCTTGCTTTTTCTTTTGGGATATCTTCAAAATAGGACAAGGAATGCTGAAATCTCTCTCTTTTCTTTTGGGAGATCAGTATAATCTTTCCTTTCGAATCTTTTCTCTTTCTCTTTTGATTTTCTGATGGATTTCACTCTTGTTTTCTGATTTTTCTCTCTTTTTTCTTGCTAGTCCTCCTCTTTTTCGGATACAATAAAACCTCTTCTTATAGATTCTTTTTAATCCATAAATAGCCAAAAACTATCCGTTAGAAATAAGTGTAAGAAGGATTAAAACCAAAAAGGTAATAGCTGTTGGGATTAAAAAGATAAAGATAAAGTTTAGAGACGTTCTGACAGTTCTGGAGTCATTTCTGATAACTGGAGTCGACTCTAACTTTTCTGGAGTCGGCTCTAAATCAAAATCCCCAATCGCTCGATCTGGAGTCATTTCTGACTTTTCTAGGATCGACACGAAAATCTTCTGAAGTCGACTCTAATAGTCCAAGAGTCGACTCTAAGTCGTGACCGAAAAAACCATCGTTCTGTCTTTTCTGTTGGAGTCGGCTCTAACAGTTCAGGTGTCGACTCTAAGTCTGTGCCAATTTTCGGAGTCGACTCTGCAATTCCATGTGTCGACTCTAATGTCTGCAATCTTACCTTGACATTAGATACGAACTAGAACTTGATTTTTCTTGTGATTTTGATTAATAAATCATATCATAACTAAAAACTAAACCAAAATCATTAGTAACTTCAAATGTTATACTCAATTAGTTTTGTTAATCATCAAAATCAATAATTGGGTTAACAAATAGTGATATTAAATATATACAATCATTATGCTCAATAACTAATACATGTTTGTCATCACTGTCCACACGTATTATTAAGTAAAGAATCTAATAACAAATGCCTACAAGCAGCACTTAAATTTTATCTTTTATGTTGACCTAGATTGATTTTAATGAATACAAAACTATTAAGCAATTCTAAGCTTAATACAGGGAAGTTCGGTCGCTTTGCAAGTAAGTATCTTCGTGCAAAATTGATTGGTAAGAAAGTACTTCATTTATTTTGCCTTGATATTTTATTGGCTTGGGAGTTAACTGGTTAGCTAACTTGTTATTCCATTTAGCTAGCTGGCACGACTTTCAGCTAACTGATAAGCTATCTCAGTGGCTTGGCGAACATCTCCATTTTAGCTAGCTGGTTAGCTAGCTTGTTAGCTAGCTGGAGCTTCTTTCAGCTAGCTAAGGTGCTCGTCACAGTGCTTGGCCGAACGCCTCCATTTTTAGCTAGCTGGTTAGCTAGCTTGGGATGCCTTAGAGCTAACTGGAATTTCATTTTAGCTAACTTCATTGCCTGTTAACTTCCTGGCCGAATGTTTAAATTTTAGTTAACTGTTGCTAGCTAGCTTAGATAGCTGGCGTTCTTGTTAGCTAACTGCTTTGACTTGGAGCTAACTGCTTAGCTAACTATTTTTCACAGGAGCTAACTGGTTCAAAATTTAGTTAGCTAGAGCTAACTCCTCTCTCTCTGGCCTTTTGAATTCTTTAGTTAACTGAAGAGCTAGCTACCTGTTGGTTAGTTAGCTTTAGCTAAGTTAGCTAGTTAGCTAACTAGGGAGCTTTTTTCCTTAGTTAGTGGAGAGCTAACTAAGCTGGACGTTTCTCTGTTGTTTTTGAATTAGTTAGCTAGTGAGCTAACTAACTATCTTTAGTTAGCTATTGAGCTAACTCCCATCCCTGTGTCTCCTGCAAGCCGTGAGCCATCATTTTTTTAGTTAGCTGGGGAGCTAACTAGCATAGTATGACTTCTTTCTCTGCCGTTTGATTTGCTGTTAGTTAGCTGAAGAGCTAACTATCTTTTTTTAGTTAGCTGCTGAGCTAACTAAGTGCTCTGCACTTTTTTCCTAGCCGTTTGCTTTTGCTGTTAGTTAGCTGGGAGCTAACTAGCAATTGTTTTAGTTGCCTAAGGAGCTGCCTCTGGATCTTTTTCTGTGGCCTCTCTTGTGAGCTAGCTGACTAGCTAGCTGAGGATTTCCTGCTTGCCTCTTGGCCGAATGCTTTCAAGTCTTCAGCTACCTAGAGTTATTTTTAGTCAACTGCCGCCTGAGTTCTTGAGCTACTCTTTCTCTCTTACTCTCTCTCTATTTCTATTTTAGCTACATTTAACTTTTGATTTTTGAATTTTCCAGTGCTCTTCCTTCCTCAAATGGAGATCTGCATTCAATGCTTAAGGGAAACATTTTAACGGTTATATTTTCTTCCGTTTTTATTTCCATTTGTTCCTAATGTATCTAACGGATATCTTTTCTTGTTGGATGATTATAAATAGCTGGGATTAGAAGCACACTATGACGATTTTTGAAAAAGAGTTTAAAGAGAAAGAAATCCAAGAAAAGAGCTTATATTGCATATTGTTGAGTGGTTGTTTGCTGTGCATTCAAGTTCATTCATTGCTCCAAAAAGTCGTCCGGATCTTTGAAGCTTTTCAAGCAATCAAGACTTCAGCTACTTCGACCTCGTTCATTTATTGCTGAGTTTATTGCTTCAAAAATTGTAAAGTATACTCTGAATATTTGCTCATTGTAGGAGCTTCTCTTTATCATTTCTTGATTATTTTGTAAAAGGGTTAGTGTTAACCCTGATTATTTTGGCTTCCTTGTGCCTTGAAACAAGAGGACTAGCCTAGGTTTGGCTAGGGGATTTGGCTTCCTTGTGCCGTGAAACAAGAGGACTAGCCTAGGTTTGGCTAGGGGTTTTTGGCTGCCTTGTGCCGTATAAACAAGAGGGCTAGCCTGGTTTGGCTAGAGGTTGTAATCGTTGTGATACGATTAGTGAATTCCCAAAGGTTTTGGGGAGTGGATGTAGGTGCTGAGTTTGGCACCGAACCACTATAAACTTCTGTGTGTTTGTGGTTGTTTGATTCTCTATTGTTATTATTTTGTGCACTCCACTACACCGCTGCAAATCAAAATTAGGGTTTAAGCACATATTGCATAGTAATTAATTTTTTTAATAACCCAATTCACCCCCTCTTGGGTTGCTACATCTGGGCAACAAGTGGTATCAGAGCAGAGTGCTCTTGATTCCTATAGCTTGATTAGCTTGGAGCCAAAGATCAGTAGTAATCCCAATGAGTTCTATGTTGACTGAAGGACAATCAACTAATAGACCACCTTTGTTCAATGGAACAAATTACACATATTGGAAAGCACGAATGAAAATCTTCATTCAAGCACTAGATTATGATTTATGGGGAATCATAATTAATGGACCACACACACCCACTATTATGATTGAAAATATTAATATTGCAAAACCTGAATCTGAATGGGATGAGCAAGACAAGAAATTAGCTCAATTAAATGCTAAGGCTATGAATGTTCTTTATTGCTCTCTTGATGCAAATGAGTTTAATCGCATATCTACTTGCATGTCTGCTAAGAAAATCTGGGATAGACTTGAAGTCACCCATGAGGGTACAAATCAAGTCAAGGAATCCAAAATAAATATGCTTGTTCATAAGTATGAATTATTTAAGATGGATCCTGCTGAAAATATTACTGATATGTTTACAAGATTTACTGACATTATTAATGGACTGAAAAGTCTTGGAAAATCTTATGCTAACAGTGATCTTGTTAGAAAAATCTTAAGATCTTTACCTAGGACATGGGAAGCAAAAGTCACTGCAATTCAAGAAGCAAAAGATCTCAACACTTTATCACTTGAAGAGTTGGTCGGTTCTTTGATGACTCATGAGCTTCAGCAACGACAACATATCGATGAAGATGAATCAAAGAAGAAAAGGACCATGGCATTGAAGAGTGCAACTCAAGAAGATGAAAGTGAAGAAACCACAAGTGACAGTGAGAAAGATGATGAAATGGCACTTATTTCAAGGAAATTTAAAAGTTCATGAAGAGAAAAAATTTGGAAAAAGAAAACATTTTATCAAAGGAGACCATAGCAAAGATAAGGAAAAGAGTGAACCTCCTACATGCTATGAGTGCAAGAAGCCTGGACACATCAGACCAGATTGTCCACTATTAAAGAAAGGATCTAAAAGAATAAAGAAGAAGGCAATGATGGCTACTTGGAGCGACAGTGAAGCAACAAGTTCAGAAGATGAAGAGAAAACTGAAGTTGCAAATGTTTGCTTCATGACTGATGAATTTGATGAGTGTGTCAAATTTAAGCAACCCGAGCAATTAAAAGACAATGGTACTTGGATAGCGGGTGCTCAAGATACATGACCGGTGATGAATCAATTCATCACTTTGGAAGCAAAAGATGGAGGTGTTGTACTTTCGGTGATAATGGCCAAGGAAAAATAATTGGCATTGAAAAATAGGTATCACACCTCATGCTTATATTGATAATGTTTTGCTTGTGAAAGGACTGAAACATAATTTACTTAGTATTAGTCAATTATGTGACAAAGGATTTAATGTTACATTTGAATCATCTCTATGCATTGTTAAAAATCCCATGAAAAGCATGAAATTTGTTGGAAATAGAATGGTAATGTATACATTGATTGATTTAACATTTGCTACAAAATATTGATTGCTTAGTTGCTACAAATGCTAATAAAAGATAATGGTTGGTTGTGGCATCGAGGCTAGCTCATGCAAGCATGGATTTAATCTAAATTAATTAAAATGGATTTAGTAAAAGGTTTACCAAAATTAGATTTTGAAAAAATAAATATGTGATGCATGTCAGTTTGGAAAACAAACCCGAGTTTCTTTTAAATCTAAAAATTTGTTTCAACTTCTAGGCCTTTAGAGCTACTTCACATGGACCTTTTTGGACCAACTAGAACCACAAGTCTAGGAGGAAAGAAATATGGTCTTGTGATAGTAGATGATTACTCTAGATTCACTTGGGTAATTTTAGCTAGTAAAGATGAAGATTTCTCGATATTCATGAAATTCTTCAAGAAAGTAACAAATGAAAAAACACTACCATAGTGTCTCTAAGAAGTGATCATGGAACTGAATTTGAAAATCACTTATTTGAAAATTTTTGCAATGAAAATGGTATTAATCATAATTTTTCTGCACCTAGGACCCCACAACAAAATGGAGTAGTTGAAAGAAAAATAGGACTCTAGAAGACATGGCCGTACCATGCTATGTGAAAGTAAACTCCGAAATACTTTTGGGCGGAAGCTATTAACACAGCATGTTACATCTTAAATAGAGCTTAATAGACCTATTTTAAAGAAGACACCTTATGAATTATGGCAAGGATAGAAAACCCAATATAAAATATTTTCATGCATTTGGTTGTAAATGTTTTGTTCACAATAATGGTAAAATCAAACCTTAGGCAAATTTGATGCTAAATCTGATGAAGGAATTTTCTTAGGATACTCTTTACATAGTAAAGCATATAGAGTATTTAACAAGAAAACTTTAGTTGTTGAAGAATCAATTCATGTAGTTTTGATGAATCTTTGATCTTCCATCAAAAGGGAAAAGGTACAAATGATGAGATGACATTGAAAAATTAAATATTTTAGGATAAGAACGATCAGATACACAAGATAATGATTCACCTAAGGATGATGATACTAACCTACATAATGATGAATCTACCTAGGGATTGGAGATATGTTATAGTCACCCTAAGGAATTGAATTATAGGTGATCCATCTCAAGGAATAAGAACTAGATCATCATGAGAGATATTAGTAATCTTTGCATTTGTATCAAAATTGAACCTAAATATTGAAGAAGCTGAAAAAGATAATAATTGGATGTTAGCAATGCAAGAAGAATTAAATCAATTTACAAGAAATAATGTATGGACTCTTAGTTGAAAGACCTAAAAATCATTCTTATAGGATCAAAATGGATTTATAGAAATAAACTAGATGAAAATGGCATAGTAATTAGAAACAAAGCTAGATTAGTTGCAAAAGGATATAATCAAGAAGAAGGTATTGATTTTGATGAAACCTTTGCACCAGTAGCTAGATTAGAAGCCATTAGACTATTACTTGCATTTGCATGTCATATGAATTTTAACTTATTTCAAATGGATGTAAAAAGTGCTTTCTTAAATGGATTTATAAATGAAGAAGTTTTGTAGAACAACCACCAGGTTTTGAAGATCACTTTTTCCAAATCACGTTTTTAAATTGCACAAAGCATTATATGGTTTGAAACAAGCACCTAGAGCTTGGTATGATAGATTAAGTAAATTCTTAATTGAATGATTTTATAAGAGGAAATGTTGATAAAACTTTATTTTTGAAAAGAAAAGGTAAAGATTTATTAGTTAGTTCAAATATATGTTGATGATATCATTTTGGTGCTACTAACAATTCTATGTCAAGAGTTTGCTAAGTTATGCAGGGAGAATTTGAAATGAGCATGATGGGAGAACTCAACTTCTTCCTTGGACTCCAAATCAAACAAAGCAAAGAGGAATCTTCATCAACCAAACCAAAATACACAAGAGAAATCCTAAAGAAGTTTGGTATGGAATCAATTAAACCCCTCGGAACACCAATGAGTCCTTCATGCAACTGGAATCAAAGATGAAGAAGGTTGATTTCAAAATATATCGAGGTATAATCGGATCCCTACTTTACTTAACTGCAAGTAGACCAGATATATTTGCTGTTTGCTTATGTGCTAGATTTCAGTCAACCTAAAGAATCACATTTAATTGCTGTTAAAAGAATACTTAAGATATGTAAGTGGAACAAAAATGTAGGTTTATGGTATTCTAAGACTCCACATTAAATCTGATTGCATACACTGATTCTGATTATGCTGGATGTAAGTTAGATAGAAAAAGCACTGGTGCATGCCAGTTCTAGGAAGTAACTTAATCTCATGGTTTAGCAAAAAGCAAAATTCAGTTGCATTATCAACTACTGAAGCTGAATATGTAGCAGCTGGAAGTTGCTGTGCTCAAATCCTATGGATTAAGCGACAACTTGAAGACTATGGTATTAAAAAAGCCATACCTATAAAATGTGATAATACAAGTGCAATCAGTTTAACCAAGAATCCTATTCAACATTTCAGAACAAAACATATTGAAATTAGACATCATTTCATTAGAGATCACGTAAATAATGGAAATGTTGTTATTAAATTTTTAAATACTAAAAATCAAATTGCTGATATTTTCACTAAGCCTCTTGATGAAACAAAATTTTATGAAATCAAAAGAGAATTGGGGATGTTTGATCCAACCATTTAATGAATCAATGAATGAATTGACATAATTCATGACATCTTTAAATCACATCAATTAAAAGGGACATCGTATCAAATTAAATGCTGTGAGTTTTAAGTCTTTTCATCTTTATGAAAGCCTACTTCCATAAATTTTTCACCAACCGCCATTTGCAAAATCTTTTTCTTTTGATGGCATTTAACCGACCAGGCAACCAAACAGTCACCTGGCTAGCTAACCATCAAGCTTTCTCCCTATATAACTTTTCTCTCCAAATCAATTGATTTTTCGTGAGCCGTCTCCCTCGTTCTTCCTCATTTAACCAATCGTCCTCTCCTCTCCTCCTCATTCTCATCCTCCTTCCATCAATCCTTCCCTCCATTCATTCAATCTATCAATCTCTCTTGAAGATAGTTGATGGCTCCCAAGAAGAAGGCAATCGCAAGAGATGACGATTGTGCTGATCTTCGCCGAAGTCTACTACTTTTTCATCCCAGATCAACTCTCTTCTTGCTTCTAAATCTTTCGCTCATGGAAGGTTAGTCGATTTTAACTTCTTAGAACAGGAAGACTTTAAAATTGGAAAACTGTTAGTTAATCAAGGTTGGGATAAGCTTTTATCTACTAAGAGACCTATTTATCCTGAGCTTATTAAGGAATTTTATGAAAACATATCTTTTGGTAGTGGGACTATTTCTTCCTTCGTAAAAAGACTAAAATCGACCTTGACTGCAAAATGTTAGGTTGTGCTCTAAATATTCCATCTAATGGTTTCTTAGAAGTCCTTCCTAGTGAACGTGGATATAAAATAGGTTTAATCCTTAATATTGATGACAATAAAGCTAGTAATATTGAAACTCTAGATGCAAATATGTTATCTGTAGAAAATAGGTTATTCCACAGTATCATCGCCAAAATCCTTGCCCCACGTGCTGGTTCGTTTAATGTTGTAAATGATAGAGACATATGTTTAATGTATGACATCTTAATAGAAGACCCTGTTGATCTACCTCAGCTAATGATGACCGTAATGAAAGAATCCTGTCTAGATCTAAGGCTGCATTGCCCTATGGAATGTTTCTCACATACATATTTGAGTTTTTTAATATAAAGCTTAAGGGAGAAACTGCAGTGGCATTACGTCACTCTGACGTTTTTAATGCGCATTCACTGCACCATATGGACTTTGCCAAACGGGATGGTATTTGGTTAAAGGTTAGATCAAGAACTGGTTAGTCTAGTATGCCGCCACCAAATATGACTCAATCGCTTGTTCTCCTCAGAACTTCTTCAATTTTGACTTCAACCAACCAAATCCTTACCTTGCTGCTATGGCTGCTGACCAAAATTCATTTCTATCTGATCCACCCAATATGAATGCTTCTGGACCTTCTTATCGTAATGACAACCCTGCTCCTGCTCCTCTTCCTATCGTACGTCTATGTGATGATCAAATCCGCCATATTATCAGTGAATTGACCCTTGCCTCTTCTAGTCGAAGCTCTGGAGACAGTGCTTCTTCTGTCAATGATCAGACCCTTGTACACATATTTCTTCTATTTTTGAGACCATGTCTCAGTTTAAAATTACTCTTAATCAACTTGTCCATGATGTGAACATTCTCAATGGAAGAGTTTTTCATCACAATGAATCTGTCATGGACCAGATCCTAAAAGAGATAAATTTCTAAAAGGTAAGCTTGAGAATTTTGAAACTAAGGCAGAGTGGGTAGAATACCAAATGAGATCCAACGAGACCCAAACCCGAGATGCAACAAACGCTGTCGACCATTGGACCACGTCTCTCAAGGCTGAGTCATCTCATGGAGACTTACATCACTCTTTCTGCCGCCTCTACGCCTGATGCTTCTTATTCTCATCCGCACCTTTGGACTCCGCCGACACAGCCTTCCTCCGACAAGCTTGGATCTTCAAACAAGCCAAATATTTTTCAGTGCATATTTCTTCTTCAGATGACGACAAGTGATTATGCTTGACTTATGTAGTGAACGTACTTAGTATCGTTTATGTAATGCATGTTTATGACTATATTTTATGACTTGAAACCATGACATGTAATATTTGTCTTTACTCTATTTTGTAATGATCTAAATGACTGCTCTAATTATATATGGATAATAACATCTCCTTGATATATTATGCTTAAATTTATTGCAAGTCTCTTCAAACTTCTTTTTGATTAATGACAAAAAGGGAGAGAAGAATATTGCATACATTAAGGAATGGAGTAAAATAATAACTCCATATATTCAGGGGAAGAAAAGAGTTCACTTATTCAGATTGACAGGGGAGAAAGTAATGTTTTTCTGATTACACTCCTGTCTATTTATTAAACTTCCTATATTTGCTTCTTTCATGCTTAAGGGTTTTGTCATCATCAAAAAGGGGAGATTGTTGACCCTAGATTGATTTGATGAATACAAAACTATTAAGCAATTCTAAGCTTAATACAGGGAAGTTTGGTCGCTTTGCAAGTAAGTATCTTCGTGCAAAATTGATTGGTAAGAGAGTACTTCATTCTATTTTTCCTTAAATAATTTTATTGGCTTGGGAGTTAACTGGTTAGCTAACTTGTTATTCCATTTAGCTAGCTGGCACGACATTCAGCTAACTGATAAGCTATCTCAGTGGCTTGGCCGAGCGTCATCCATTTTGAGCTAGCTAGTTAGCTAGCTTGTTAGCTAGCTGGAGCTCTTTCAGTTAGCTAAGGTGCTCATCACTGTTGCTGGCCGAACGTCCTCCATTTTTAGCTAGCTGGTTAGCTAGCTTGGGATGCCTTGAGCTAACTGGATTTCATTTTAGCTAACTAACGTTGCCTATTAACATTCCTGCCGAATGCTCTTTATTATTAGCTAACTGTTAAGCTAGCTGTTGGATCTCCTAGCTAGCTGGCGTATCTTGTTAGCTAACTTCTTTGACTTAGAGCTAACTACTTAGCTAACTATTTTTCATAGGAAAGCTTCAGGCCGTGCGCTGTCAAAATTTAGTTAGCTGGAGAGCTAACTTCCTCTCTCTCTGGCCGTTTGAATCATTTCTTTAGTTAACTGGAGAGCTAGCTACCTGTTGGTTAGTTAGCTGGAAAGTTATCTGCTTTATTCTGCCGCATGGCTGCCTTTTTACTCAGTTAGCTAGTTAGCTAACTAGCTTGGGCGATCTTCTGTTGCTTTTCTTAGTTAGCTGGAGAGCTAACTACGTTGGGCGGTTTCTCTGTTGTTTTTGAACTTAGTTAGCTAGTGAGCTAACTAACTCTTCTTTAGTTAGCTATTGAGCTAACTCCCATCCTCTGTGTCTCCTGCAAGCCGTGAGCTATCATTTTTTATTTAGCTGGGGAGCTAACTAGCATAGCATGGCTTCTTTCCTCTGCCGTTTGATTTGCTCGTTAGTTAGCTGAAGAGCTAACTATCTTTTGCTTAGTTAGCTACTGAGCTAACTAAGTGCTCTGCACTTTTTTCTCCTAGCCGTTTGCTTTTGCTGTTAGTTAGCTGGGAAGCTAACTAGCAATTGTTTTAGTTGCCTAAGGAGCTGCCTCTAGACACCTTTTCTCTGCCGTGGCCTTTCTTGTGAGCTAGCTGACTAGCTAGCTGGGATTTCCTGCTTGCCTCTTGGCCGAATGCTTGGGATTTCCTGCTTGCTCTTGGCCGAATGCTTTCAAGTCTTTAGCTACTGGAGTTATTTCCAGTCAACTGCCGCCTGAGTTCTTGAGCATGCTCTTTCTCTCTTACTCTCTCTCTATTTCTATTTTCAGCTACATTTAACTTTTGATTTTTTGAATTGTTCCACGGTTCTTCCTTCCTCAAATGGAGCCCTGCATTCAATGCTTAAGGGAAACATTTTACAACGGTTATATTTTCTTTCCATTTTTATTTTCATTTATTCCTAAACGGATATCTTTTTTGTTGGATCATTATAAATAGCTGTGATTAGAACAATTTTTGAAAAAAGATTACAAGATGAAGAAATCCAAGAAAAGAGCTTTTACTCATTCTCCAAAAAGTCATTGAAGTTTTTCAAAGCAATCAAGGCTTCAGCTACTTCGACCTCGTTCATTTATTGCTGAAATTATTGCTTCAAAAATTGTAAAGTATATATGAATATTTGCTCATTGTTGGAGCTTCTCATTATTTTGTAAAAGGGTTAGTGTTAACCCTTGATTATTGTTGGCTTCCTTGTGCCATGAAACAAGAGGACTAGCCTAGTTTGGCTAGGGTTTTTGGCTTCCTTGTGCCGTGAAACAAGAGGACTAGCCTAGTTTGACTAGAGGTTTTTGGCTGCCTTATGCCATAAAACAAGAGGGCTAGTTAGGTAAGGCTAGAGGTTGTAATCGTTGTTGTACGATTAGTAAAATTTCCAAAGGTTTTGAAGAGTGGATGTAGGTGCTGCACCGAACCACTATAAACTCATATGTGTTTGTGATTGCTTGATTCTCTATTGTTATTATTTTATGCACCCCACCTCACTGCTGCAAATTAAAATTAGGATTAAAGCACATATATGCATAGTAATTAATTTTTTAATAACCCAATTTACCCCCTTTGGATTGCTACATCTGGTCAACATTTTACAAATAAACCCATTTGTATGAGTCTTCATGACAGCTCTTTATCATATTCATGAATTATAAATTTCCATTACTCAAGCTTGTAGTGTATTCGAATTATATATACAAACCCCCTGTATAAGCTTATCTCTTAAATTTCATCACTCTAATCTTGCATATTAGAGAATATTTGATGACCCCTAAATTTGTAATTATTTTCTTCTACATTACCCAAGACTGGTAGACCGTGGTAGCTATTTGAGAAAAAGCATTCTTAGACTTATCAAGTTTGTCTTTTTATAAACTGATTCCTTTAACACCATATTTCTACTTCTTAGCTTTCTTCACAGCAAAAAATTATATGGAAAGAATGCCGAGCATTCAAAGATGAATACCTCAAGACATCTGTCAAAACAAAAAGCCCTACAGAACAACTCAAGTTGCTCACGTGCTCGCCTTTCAACACTATATCATAATTGAAAAATAATTTTTCCATTGACCTTTGCGACGTAATTTTATAGTCTTGAACAAATAAATGCTCTCGAACAAACTGCAGGGCAAAACAATCTGCAAGACCGGCTCCCACAAAGACTGCAGGAGGAAATAAAAATAGCTTCCTCCATCCGCATAGTCCACGATCAGCTTCGGACAAACTCTGGCAACAAATAGCTTTGGTGGTTACAGATCATATATTCATGACACACAAGCTTTGCTGCGCAGAGAGAACATATTCATTGCATGATAACACCCAAGGAACCTGCCATAATCCAGGGAAAAGTACTGAAATACTCCCATGTGAAAGTAAACCAGCCATTCAAGATTTTACTGCCACCTTGGCCTTGATGTTCTCGAATCCTTTCTATTCCTCTTCAAATTGTCTAGAGGTTTGATGTTTCTCAACAGCCCAGGGCGACCTCTCAGCCGCACTAAATCACGATAGGAGCTCCCATTATCCCCAACAAGACTAGCATCGCTCCCTTCTGTTTCAGAACTCTTATCCAGAAGAGCCACCTCCTCGGCTTTCTCAGCTGGCAGTTCTTTCTCATAATCCAGTATCTGACCAGCTTTTTTCTCATCTGCAGCTCTCTGCAAATCATCTTGAATGAAGTCCTCTAAAGTAGTAGAATAACTAGTGTCACACTTATGAATAGAGCTGCCTGTGTCCCCACTTTGAAGTACAGCAGGTCTATTCTCAGGATAGAGCTCAATCTCCTTGATATCAACAACTATGGCAGTTCCAGCTGAATCACTCAGGCAAACCATGGCTGCTTCCAGCTTATCAGGAACTTCAAGAAACTTGGACTGTGCTGCTAGATCTTCTAATTCAGCAACATCTTTTAGCTTGTCTGTTACAGATTGAGATGCAACAGTGACACAATCATCCAACTTTTCAACAGAATCCACTTCATGAATTATCATAGAAGCATCATCAGGTTTTTCTGTGTCATCTAACCCCCTTGATTTGTCAGGCTCAATGACGCCATTTGTCTCTTGCTCATCTTCCATGTCGACATGCTGAATTGCAGGACCTAGACAGTTTGCATCATCACTGTCAACAATACTGATGTCATTTGTAGAACTTTCCACAAATTTTGATTCAAAACTTTTATCCACAAGCATATTTGTGATGTCCTCTTCAGCCATATCATTAAATTGACTATCTAATAGGCAAGTAAAGTCCTCTGAGGTTCCTGTAGCATCATCCCCATTTTGTGACCTCTAGAGCCCTCATCATCTAAATCAACAATTCCAGAATCACTTGTAGGTACTTCAAAAGGTTTCGATTCTGAATTTTTATTCTGAAGTAACTTTATTTTTTCTTCTTCAGCCAACCCACCGAATTCTCCATCCAGTTCGTCTGTGGTGTCCTCCAAGTTTCCTGTAGCATCATCCTCATTTTTGTTACCTCTAGAGTCCTCATCATTTAAATCAACAATTCCAGCATCACATGTAAGTCTTTCATGAGGTTTAAATTCTAGACTTTCATTCTGATGTAATTTTGTGATATCTTCTTCAGCCAAACCATCAAATTCACCATCCAGATGGTCTGCTGAATCCTCTAGGCTTCCTATACCATCATCTCCATCAGACTGTCTTGTATCTTCATATTTTTGTGCACTCAAATATTCCGGGAAGATTGTGGCAACCTCTTCCTTGGGTTGCAGCTCAGCATCCTGAACTGCCAGTAGCTTTTCTATTGCCAGTTTGGCAGCATTTGAGGTCCATCTATCATGAGGTACAGCACTGCAAACGCCAATCAACAATTTAGTATGGTTGAAACTAAAATTGTTACGGTCTAGTACTGACAACAAGGCAAGCAGCACCTTGTAATGGAACTCATATTGTTCCTTTTTTTTGATTGCCTGTTATTGAGAAGAACAATACTATTCAGCTTCTAATTAAACTAGGAAACTGATATGCTGCAATTTGGTACTAGAGCTATTGCTTTCCTATAATGACATACTAGTTGATAATCTATGCATGATAATTGTCCCATAATGAAAGACAAGCTATGATTAGTGGTGGTGAATCAAATTGGTGAATTGATTTGTAATCTGTCAGATATGCCACTTGAAATTTTGCGACACATTTAACACATCAAAGCATAAACAGTTCCTCAGTGATATGCAGAGGTCAAAGTCAATCCAGCATCAAACATGGATATATTTCAAAACACACACTGACACACACACACACACACACACACACACACACACGAGTTTTTTCAACTTGTTTCTATCAGGGTTGAAAATTTGGCTAACAAACAGCAAGACGTAGAAAGCATTAAGAGCAAGTGTGCACTTTCAGCTCCATTATATCTTGGATCTACAGGATCAGAGACTAAGACTTCCAGGTCTGCATTTATAATAATTAAACATTTATTTGGGTAGCTCCATAGAATGATGCTATTGAAGATGTGAGACAAGCTAAAAAGCACTTTTTGACTAAGTTCATTGAGCCTGAATAATCCGATACAAGAGACAGTCATCAGCATTTCTGTCTGATTATCTATATGGTCAGGAGTCGCCTTATGAGTCAATGGTTCAAATTGCCATAGGGAAAGTTTCTTATCGGCAAAACAGTGAGGTCCAGGCACCATAAAGATAACTTGGCTAAACTATTGATCAGGATATTTCCACTTTTCGCTTTATGTTTTGATGGAACTCCAATTGTCTTCTTGATGATGCAATGCCATTGTCACATTATGGATGTCAAGTTGTGACTCCAGAGCCGGGTTCACAAATAGAGGTTCCATGCCTTGTGTTCTCACTATAATTTATCTACCATGATTGTTCTTCAGAAAATTATAACAAAGGATACTGCTTGTCTTGTTTCTGAATTGAATTATATCTCACTATTATTATATTTTAAGATACATCCCTTGTTTGTTAGCATGACCGTATCTGACTATCAGCAATATGGTGGGATGGAGAGGTGAGTTGATGTCATTATATGCCAAACCCTAGAGGAGATAACAGGATATCAGCCTACTTGCAAAAGTTGAATTCTTCATAAATCTTCATCCATAAACTACACTATCAGATTGAAGATGAAGAAGAAAGAGGTTGGGGGGGGGGGGGGGGGGGGGGGGGGGGGGGTGCGGAGCAAAAGTAGTTGTCCACTGACAGGACAATGTTAGCAAATGCCTATTTAACATCTGTTCAAAGTTATTAAACAAGGAGAATAAATCCTAGAATTACCTATTTGAATCTGATTCCAATGCAGCAGATGTTCCACTTAGTTGTGCTATTATGTTCATTGCTGTGGCCATCAGATCAACTGAACAGTACCCTTTGAGCTGTGCAATTTCCACGAGAAATGAATATCTATATGGACCTGTACCAGAAAGTGCAGAGCATAAGCACTTGAAAAGGCATGTCGTGCAAAGAAGGAATGCCATATTGAGCAGAAATGGGCCCTAAACATATGAGACAAACAGAAACATAAATTACAAACTTCTACAAGTTCTTGGTGTTATACATAAGAGATGGGATGCTTCTACAAGCTTTGCTTCTGGTAGAAGCTAGTCACTTTGGTAGCTTGCCTGCCAAGCCTATAGGTGAAAGGCCAAGGATAGAGCGTGCAAAGTCGATTGCACACTCCACAAAGTTTATACATTCCTGCCTGTAAATTTAATAATCTTATTCTTACATATGTTCAGACAGTTCATAAAGTTCTGTAGACTAAAACCAAAAGTGGAAAAGAGAAACTAAGTTAGCCAGCTATGACATGTTAATTCAAATATATCAGAATAAAATTGATGAAACAAAAAGAGGGGGGGAAAGAAGTTACCCACCTGTTCAACAAAGCTGAGTTTTTGTGTATCAGGGCACTTCTCAGTATTTTCCCAAAAGTCTTGGTTATTAGAAAGCCAAACAATCACAGCCTCCATTAGATCTTTTAGTAGCTTGTGTACCAACCCATCCTTGCCAATGAAGATAGATTTAAACAAGTCTTCTAACTGCATCAGCCGTAGGAACAATGCCTGATGATCATTTCACAGAGATATCAGCAGCATTCACAAAACATGGATCACAAAAAACAGAAAATGATAAAATAAAGAAAAATCTATCTCTATTAGAAAGGATCCCACAACGGTTCCCTATGGCAGAAAATTCAACAAATTTATATCTGAAAGAAATGACAAACCTGAAAAGCAAAAGAAGGCATCTGATCTTCTTTTAAGCTAGGAACCCATTGACCATGAGCACATGATTCCAAACTTGGTGTTGACTCATGTTGCCCAGTTGACATGACTTCAGACACAAACTGATGGCAAAAATAGCACCATAGCTGATCTGCAGCTTCTTGAACTGAAAGGATCAAAGCATCAAGTTCCTTCCATGAAGAATGACCAGCAAGTTCTAAGAATGGCACATTGTTTAAAGGCTTGGTATCCTCGTAGACACTAGCAGCAATGACTGGGAAAAGATCAACAAGGTTCATGGAATTGACTAAAAGAGAGACTTGTTGCGTTAATGCATGAGCAGAACTAATTATCTGAAAATCATTCTCTACAGCATTTTCTCTATCTGGAATAGCTCTTTGAAGGGCATGCATATACTCATTGAACAGATCAGCAAGGCCTTGCAGGATCGGACTTTCCATTTGAAGATTTACCAATGAAGAAGTATCATCCACAATCGCCTGATTAGATACAATAAAACACAGTGATTATCTCATCCAAAATTTACCCTATGCTGCACCAATGGAGATACTGAAATTTTGCACTTCATGCTTTGATTAAAAATTGCATTAAAACAGAAAAATAAGAATATTATTGACTTCACAAAGAGGATTTTTTTCAAATAAATATCAAATGACAGGTAATATGCAACCATGACTGCCAGTCCAAAAAGCAAGAATAACTGAATAAATCTGAATAAGTGGCTTTATGCCTTTATGGATCTTAATTCACCAAGTATTTCTAGGCCACCTCTAATGTTATTCCAAGCCTCTCTATATCCTTCCTCACAACCGTATCCATATTATCATTAGATCTTCCTTTCGTTTTTTTCCTTTACAACCTCCAACATGAACTAAACTACCTAACCTTACTAGAACGTTCTCAGATCTTCATTATACATATCCATACAATCTTAATCAGTTTTCCATCATTTTGTCCTTAATTTTTGCATAAAATAATCTTCACTCAACAATACCATTTTTTGATTAATAAATTAATAGGTAGGCGGAACATTGCCTATAATGACAACACAATGAAAATTTTATCAGCATGAAAGGTAGTATGGCATATAGGACAAGTACTAAGCTGATAACATGCATAGATGATTAACTATAAAAGCATGGAAAACAATGTGTAAAATGAATATCGATAGATAAAACACTATACTGATAATATACATGATGCATCTAGGTTACATTGCATGAATATGGACATAAATGTTTTTATATGGCACATGGAATCCATAATGCCAACTTGGCAATTCGCAAGATGACAGCAATTCATGATACACCTAGATCATTATCATAATGGAAGATAATATGTCAAAAGAACAGGCATTAAGCCAATAATGCATCTAGACTCGGTCATGTTCAAAGATACTCTGTAGTCTTTTCAATATGCTGCAAGCTAGCTTTCGATCAAGGAGGGGAAACCAAAGCATGAGCTGCATGGAATCATGATGAACAATTCAAAAATGCTAGCATTGATTCAGAGTGTATCCCTCGTTGGATCTGAAAATACTAATGATTCACATAAAGTATAATCAGACATGACATCTAAGGCCACAATCACTAGTTTATTGCATTTGTAATGCACATATGCAATCATCAGACGGTCAGTATGATCGGATGGCTGAAGCTTGATTGGTTAGCATTCTGGCACATGTCCAACATTCTTTACATTTACCTATTTACAATTTACCTATATGTCAAAAAGAGAGTTCATTTTTAAATTCAAAATCCATTATGAGCTCATGCATGATTAGCAGTATTCTTTAATAAGGAAGTATCTAATACATGATCCACAAAATAGGAGGCCATATGCAGGAACTCTTTTCACTTCTTTAAGGCCATAATGCAATTTATTTGTAGAGCTTTACCACCTCCAATGCACATCCACCACCAAAGCGCAAATGATTATCTGCTGTAGTTGTCTTGACTAAGAGACCCAAAAATCAAAAGTAAAAATATCTCAGTAAGACTTGCTGCACAAACTACCATGTTCATCTCAAATTAATAAGTTCAAGGTCTACCATATTGACCTATACCGACCATATCGTACTATACCGGTATGGTGCTGAGTTTCAATTTAGTAAGAATCGAACTAGTCTGAACCAAGCTGAATTGCTCGATATTGAGTGTATTATAGTTAAGAGTGAGAAAAGAATGGGCACCTTATATTGAGTGAGATGCATACTGTACCGGTTTATACCATATCGAACTGCTAATATATTGGTACAGATCTTGTATCAATTTTGTGGATCTTGAATAAGTACATATTAAACCGCAACCACACATAATTGAACTAGACAGCTCAATCTTTACAATATGTTCAAAGATCAACAAACTAGAAACTAAACTATATACAAGTATGATCCATAAAAATCATGAGAACTAACCATCATCAATGTTCCTCTTACCGTTTCATGCATAGAAGATCTTATCAATCCCAATCTCCTGAACCCCTCCAACACCCCCCGACCCCCAAACAAAAATAGGACAGAAAAAGTAGGAAATAGGAAAAAAACCTTCAAGATTGCAAGATGGAAAGAATTATGTTCCTCCAAAAGCCATTGGTTTTATTCTAATGCAATTAGAGATTTGAAAGACAAGAAAACAAATGGACTATCACTCTAATAATTGATAATCTTCTAAGAAATATAGTGCACCTGCATTAGTGTAATAAACTTCCTTCCACTGCTACTAAGTAGGCAATATTCAATGTCTGCTGGAGATGTTTTGTTCCTCAACTTTCCAGGAAGGAAAATTTACCAAGGACCCATGTATCAGTGGTTGTCCATATCCTGACAACATTTCTAAAGCGGTTGACATGCATCTGCAAGACCTCTTCCACACAAGGCCTAATCAATTTCATCAAATCTGGCTGCAAAAATACCCCCTGAGACTTTAATGAAGAGGAAAGTGAGAAAGCAGTGTTCACAGCATCAACTGCCAAATATAGGCCCCCACTCAGTTCTGAGATAGATCTGAGATACTTATCAAACTTATCATTGAACATTTTGATTTCTTCCCCAGCCCACTGCATGAGTTCTGAAGTACAGGGAGACATTTCACCGTGCAACATAACAAAGCTTCTTGCTGCTTGAGATATGACAGAAAAGACAATCTTTGCAAGTTCCCTAATATTCATTCCATGAAGGTCTCGCTCTGAGCACTCCAATTCTTTCATATAATTTGCAAGGTGTGAATGGTAATACTTGAGCAGTAAAAAAACTTGCCTGCTGACTTTCACCAAGCCTGCAGAGCCCAGAGAGTGCCTTTTGCAATTCTGGCTGAGCCACTCTTGGATGTCCAGCTAAACAAGCAAACTGTTCAATTATCCTGTCCCTCCTGTCAGATATTGCAGATATATATGACATGATTACTGGGGATAAAAGATCTTCCTTGCCAATCTCTTGCAAGGTTTTGTTTTCCACTTCCAAAACAATTAGAGCTTCTTCTAATTGCTTTTCAGAAAGAAGAATATCCAGCGTATCCAGTGTACCATACATGTCAGTCCCAAACCTGTCAGGAGAACATGAATCAAGATCTTCAGTTCCTTCAGCCTCATTCACCATACTGTCTGATAGTATCTCTAAATTGAAGCTGTTGATAAGATCACTAAAGAGCTTTCTTTGTGTCAAAACATGTTGTTTCAGTTCCATGAGATCAGTTTCCACACTTCCAGCTTCTTCAAATATTCTGCACAAAAAGAAGGCACCTTATTTTATAAGATTTGTTTTTAAACCCATAGCTTTGTAATTTTTCGTTTCACTATGATATAGAAAGTGAAAGTTATCATCACTATAAAATGTTATGGTAAAAAGGCAACAAGTCTGCCCTACAAGCATTGACTTGAAGCTTTCCACTGCTTACGAATCTGAGTAATGGGCTTACTAAAGCTGCCTGATATTTCCTACTCCAAATACTCATTTCATTAAATTCAATAACTTGCACATCACACTAGGGGTTATGAACTCTAAATTAGCTAGTTCTAGGAAACTGAACTAATGTCCATTTTCTCATTTTATAGCAATGCACAACCATTCAGTTTCTTGTCAAAGCAATGCAAAAGATCTCAAAGTTGTCCTCTGAAATAAATTTTAAACATGATTCAGCTCCCAATTATGATATTCTCACATCTCTTCTCTTGTAGCCAAATCGATATATGGAAGGATCTGGTAAAGTTATAAATAGAGAACTCTTACATATGCAATACATCATAATATTTTTTTTCTACCATGAAAGATACTGTCCTTCTATTTAAAGGGACAGAACTTCTCCACAGAATGTACCATCATTTAACTCTCCAACCTCCCTCCCTTAAAAAATCCTTCTTCATGATGTTGAAAAAATAAACAACCAGGAAAATAGCAATATGTACAGCTCATTTCACCACCAAATGAGAACAAATTGCTTTGAGCTTGCAGGCTTTAACATGTATAAGTACATAACTGAATCTAATATGCTTATCTCCTTTTACATATCTAAATACATGAAGAGTCCTAGGATGGCACAGGTATCTATATCAGTAAAAGATTTTGACAATTGATAACTGCATAGAAGAGGGTGGTTGACTTCACATAAGTGCCAGATTTTATCAAATAGGCAAATGACCACTTGAATATTTAGCACAAGAATCAATGAAACATAGAGAAGAACATAATGTTAGAATTCCTTTTTCATTGTACTAAGCAAAAGACATGTAAATAATCATGTAGCATGGGGGAAAATTAAAGGGTAGCTATCAAATCGTCTGTTTGTACTTCAGAATCACAACAGACGATCAACAAATGACCTTGCTTAGTTGTATCCATGGATATGCACGCTAGCTTAAATTTAAAATCAAATGGAAGATTCGATCTATTTATGTGTCAAAGCAGAAGAAAATCTGTGCATCACCAATTATCAATGATATCATCAAATCAGCACAATAACTCAAGATTATGTTATCAAAGATGTGAGATTTTCATGGTGCTTGACACAACACTATGTATCTTATACATATTTTATCTGCGATTTGTTATTTAGCATGTTTCCTATTTCTGTGAGGAAATATGATATGCTGGGATACAGCATGTTTCTAATTCCAACAAGGTTATTCAGCGGATCTCTTGTTGAAAACAATATCAATTAACAATTCAAGGCAAAACCCTTCAAAGCGAATGGAAGAAAAAATTTTAATCTGGACAACAACAACAACAATAACAACAGCAAAGCCTTAATCTCAAACTGATTGAATTTTTCTTTTTTAAGATTAGAAAATTTTAATCTGCACTATTTCCTAAAAGACTGGACTTCTATAAAGGAATTAACAAATCAGATCAGGGTCTCTGAATTCACATTCAAGCATTTAAAAACAATGCAGAAACCTCTCAAAATAAGTGTCATATTAGGTGAATATGTTACATAGCAAATAACAATAATGGTATGAACACTTATTCATTGATAGTTTCCACAAAAATTTAATTTTTAAGCAAGAATATATTACCTGATAAAGGTTGAGTAATTTGAATAAACATTTCTTTGAAAATCTTCATCAGATGCTTTCTTTAACTCAAGGAGCTCTGAGCAAAGGTGCTTTATTCCCTAAAAGTCAAGTGATTAGATGTAAGTAAAAACACATTCTAGCAAGATGGTTCAACCTATTGTAAGATAGCTGATCTAATACCTTGTCTATTTCATAATAAAGATGTCAACCAAGAAGTAGTTCGGTCATGCAGTAATGAATCTAGAACTGATGATTCAAGTAAGGTTTATGACTAATATACTCAGAATTAGATCATTCAATCATTCTAAGTTATAACACATATAATGGTGATATAACCATACAAAAAGAAAGGTTGTTCAGTGAAAGATACAATGTACTTCACAGTTGACTTGTACAGAAGATCAAACCCTCCAAATAATTCTTGCCTCCAACATAATTCCCACTATTTCCCTCCAAATCATCTTAGGTACTGCCCTCTTTCCTGAACCTTCAGCCTATAATCAAGACATTCCTTCTCTCTTGCGACTCTGCCTAGGCTGCATATGTCCATAACCACCTCAAAATATTTCCTCTCCATTAAACTCCCATTTCCATTTGTGCTGCTCCAGCTCTTCAAAGTTGGAAGAAAGAAGAATAGTCTCGAGTCATGAAATTTTTTTAGAAACATATCATATCATTATTTGACAATTTGCATACTATAAGCTTGATTAAAATTTCCAAAATCCCAAGTTGATATTGACATAAAACTCTTTTCTCCAAGTATGCTTGTGCTTGTGCTAATTTCTAGGAGGTAAGGTGTGTTTGTTCCCTGATGATGCCTGATCACCTCGAGCTGACATCCTTGAGCGTCCGTAAATTTGGCGAGGCAATTTTACCTCCACGTCGAGATCTGCAAGAAGTCCCGGAGACCGGATATTCCAACAGAAACCCTCCGATGCTCAAGTTAGTGATTAGAATCACAACCGTGAATTTAAAGAAGCTTGAAAGAGAGAATTGGGAAGATAAGAAAACTCTCTTGGTATCCGAGTGTTCGTACCTTGACCAGCGGTCCCTCTTACCCGTTTTATTGATACTTGGAGTATGTGAAACTTGTTTAGAAAGCTTGGAATCTTATGATGAGCCATGACTCCGTGAATGAAATGTCAGTGGGATTTATCCTATCTAAACTGGGTGATTGGTACTTTATGGTAGATGACGTCTTCTTGGACTCATTTGATCAGAGCCATTAAAGCTTCGTGATGGACGATGACTTTTTTAGGCCCATCTGATTTTGGTCATTAAAGCTTTATGATGGACGATGACTTTTTAGGCCTATGCTAGAACTAATGGAGCTTGTCTTATTAGACACATATGAGCCAAAGGCAATTGGTGGGCCCGACCTAATTAGAAGTGAAAGCTTGCATGGAAAGTTGAAGCTAAGTCTGGAGGTAAGAGGAGATGAAACCATCTTAGAATAAGGGCCGCTCAGGAGTTGGGGCCGCATAAGAACTAGGGCCGCCTAAGAACTGGGGCCGCCTGAGAATGGGGCCGCCCAGGAGCTGGGGCTGCCAACAACTGGGGCCGCCCAGGAGCTGGGGCCGCCTAGGAGCTGGGGCCGCTTAGAACTGGGGCCTCCTGCGTCCTATCGGCTCCCGCCGTCGCCGTTAATTTACACATGGCTCTTATTAGCCACATCATATGCCCTCCCGCTCCTGAGTCTTGGCGTTCACATGCGTAGCACTTGCCAAGAGAAAGAAGCACAAAATCTCTCTTTTTGTTGGGCCTTGCGCACCATAAATTAGCAGAGGCGAGCATGTGCCCTTGAAGAGGTAAAGTTTCCTCGAAGTCTTCTCATCATTTAAGGAATGACACCAGAAGGGATATGGTCTGCGAAAAGATCGAGAAAAATACTCCTCGATCAACGAAAAAGGTGGGGCACCATTATTCGATTGTTCTTATCCATGTCCCATCATTGGGCGCACATCGCGCCTCTCAAGCATCATCGAGGCGTTGTATCTCGGGTAGTGAAGAATTTTTGGACAACTGGACGTTGCCTCCACTTATGAATCTCCACGTGGCACTGTAGTGGGCGGAACGTTTCAAAAATTGTGTATAAAGATTGTTCCGCCTGTCTTTTCAAGCCCTTCACATCTCCAATACCTTCTCTATGCCTTCTGCGCCTTCTGAGTCCTGAGTTCTTGCTTCTGTCTCTCTGATCTTCAAGTCAGTCTCTTTCACCTTCTTTGTTCCTTTTTTTCTTCCCATAGATCCTAGTTCCAGTAGGAAGGGTAAGAATCCCATGGTCGAACCCTCCGAGAATGAGATCCTTCGAGCGTGGCGCTCCTGGTGGTACTTTCATTCATGACCGCCAGGCAGCCGCCGCCCAAGCACCACCCAGAGTCTCTCCTTCACCACCAAGTCGTCTAGCATCTTCTTCGGTTAGCATTTTTGAGTCTATCAGTTCGAAGGGAAAAGTCTCTACCATGTCTCCTCAAGATATAAAGAACCTTAGGACTCAGTACGGGGTACCCGATAGCGTTTGTCTTTTTGCCCCCCCGTCCCGGTGATAAGGTAACCTCTAGCCAGTCTGGTGGGGTTGCCCTGTATGAGAAATTTTTTAGAAGCGGGCTCCGTCTTCCCTTCCATCCTTTCTTCCTCAATCTCTTAGATAGGTATAACATTGTCCCGGCGCAATTAACTCCGAACTCCATTCAGATTATCTGCGCCTTTATTGTGCTCTGCCATTTTCATGGTATCTTTGCCCAAGTTTCCTTGTTTGGGCTTTGTACAAACTCTGTAATCCCAATAAAAACGAGTGGTGGAGCTTTGCTTCCAGGCCCAAAAGAGCTCTCAAACTTGATCTGCCGTCCAAAATCAAGGGATGGAAGTCCCGATTTTTCTATGCCCATATGGATGGAGTGAGAATGGGTTGGGGCATTCCCGACACCAGCCCTAACAAAAACTCGATTATCAATGAGGAAGATCGAGAAGTCTTCGACTCGCTGATGTCTTCAGATATTCCTTCCTGCTGAGAGTTATTATCGGAGAGCAACCTCCGTGAGGCCGGTGTAGCGCCGATGTCGCCACCATCGGTGCCCGATGAGCGCCACACCCTCCAGGTTTTTTTTTCTATGATTTCCGATCCTTGTGCAGCGATGCAGTTCTCTCCTGAGCACTTAATGGCGGGCGTTCGAAGAAGGAGAGAGGCAACTGGAGACATAGCGAGGGCAACACCCAAGAGGCCCCGCTAGGAAGAACAGGGCGGTCATCTCGGCCCCCCATGGCTCCCTCCGAGGCCGCACCGGCGGGAGAGCCTCGCCGAGAAGAACGAGGCGGGTCATCCCGGCCCCCCACGGCTCCCTTTGAGGCTGCACCAGTAAGAGGGCCGAGAAGGGAGAGTCCCTCCGTCGAGGTTCTAGTAATAGGGCCCTCGAGGGACGAGCCCCCAGCCACTACCGAGCCCGAGGGCGAAGCTGTACCGGAGGCGAGGGTCGGGTGCCTCCCATTGTGGAGGTTGGGGACGATGCTCTACCAACTGCCCAGATGTCGAGGCGCCTCCCACCAGCACCTTGAGGAGCCAGCCGTCAATACTGGCGGAGCGTGTATTGAGCCGCTCCAGCCTTCCAAATTTTTAGGTCGAGCTCCGCCGTCAACCGATTGCTGATGCCCTCGACACTCTCTTTACTGCCGCCCTTCAGGTAAGCTCATCAGCTTCATCTTTATGTTGAATTTGATCTGAGCTTCTAACCGATTGGCTCGTGCGGATATCCAAACAGCCTATTCGTCCTCTGGGATGCCTGAATCAGAGCCACCAACAATTGCGGGCATGCTCGGACGGAGTTAACCGCCGCCCAGACCCGGGCTGACGGCTTGGCCAAGGAGTTGGCTGAGGCGAAGGTGGCCAGTGAGCTCCGAGCCGCTCAGGAAGAAAGCCGCTTCTTGAATGCTCGGGTCGAGGAGGCTGAGAGGAAGGCCAGAGTCGTTGAAGCCAAATTGACGGAGGCTAAGACGAGGCTTAGGCCGACTGAGGAAAAGTTGAAAGATGTTCTCCTTTTAGGCCATACCGAGGAGAGGGCCGACAAGGCCGAGTCCAAGGCCCGAGCTGCTGCGGAGAAGCTAGCTCTTGCGGAGGCGGATGCCCGAGTCGCCTGGGAAAGGATGACTGCCGCCAGGCTCAAGCCCGAGAGATGACGGAGAAGTCGCCACCGCTGAAGCCCAAGTTGCGGAGAAGGTGGCCGCCGCTGAAGCCCAAGATCGGGAGGCCATGGACTACAAAGGCTTCACGATTTTGCCGTGGAGTTGAGTGAGGTGGCCATCGATGCCTTTCTCCATGGCTTCGAGAAGTGCAAGGAGAAGGTTTCTCGAATCTTCAAAATAAGCAGCCTCGACCGCATTCAGCTTGGGGACAAAGAGGAGGATCCGAGAGTGGCAACACTGAAGACGGGTCGAGACCCGCCAAGCTTAGAACTCATTTTCTTTTCCTTCTTGACATTTTTGTAATTCGATTAGAGTCGGTCTTTTTGTATGATACTGAAATTGGATTAATGAAAGAAATATTTTGATAATAGACTTAGCTTTTCGTAGCGTTTTAGTCTCTTGGTGATTATGTCTTGACTTTAGCTTTTAGACTTGACTAGGTATGCCTCCGATCTCTTTGGCATACCTTGAGAGTCGCCGATTTCATAGGAACACTTAAGCCTGCCTCTGCCTCTCGGGCATTTGCTGAAGTACTCCTCGGGCGGTAATACCGGTCGCAGGTCCTTCAAAGATCTTTTAAAACTACCTTAGGGATTTCTCGGCCGGCCCGGGAGTTGACTCGGGGCCGTCGGGACCATAGGTCTTGAACCGTCTTGGGAGTTTCTCGACCGGCCCAAGGTGTCCTTATAATTGCGAGGCCGCCGAGAGCCTTTTAAAACTACCTCGGGGGTTTCTTCGGTCGGCCCGGAAGTTGACTCGGGGCCATCGAAGTCATAGGTCTTGACCCATCTCGAGGGTTTCTCGATCGGCCCGGGGGTGTCCTTATGATCGCGAGGCCGCCAGAGCCTTTTGAGACTACCTCGAGAGTTTCTTCGGCCGGTCTGGGAGTTGACTCGGGGCCGCCGGAGTCATAAGTCTTGAATCGCCTTGGGGGTTTCTCAGCCGGCCCAAGGGTATCCTTATGATCGCAGGGCCGCCGAGAGCCTTTGAAACTACCTCGAGGGTTTCTTCGATCGATCCAGGAGTTGACTCAGGGCCACCGGAACCATAGGTCTTGAACCGCCTCGAAGGTTTCTCAATCGGCCCAAAAGTGTCCTTATGATCACGGGGCCGCCGAGAGCCTTTTGAAACTACCTCGGGGGTTTCTTCGGCCGACCCGGGAGTTGACTCGGGCCACCGAAATCATAGGTCTTGAACCGCCTCGTAGATTTCTCGACCGGCTCAGGGGTGTCGTTATGATCGTAGGGCCATCGAAAGCCTTTTGAAACTACCTCGAAAATTTCTTCAACTGGCCTAGGAGTTAACTCGAGGTCACCGGGACCATAGGTCTTAAACTGCCTTGGGGGTTTCTCGGCCGGCCCGAGGGTGTCCTTATGATCGCAAAACCGCCGAAAGCCTTTTGAAACTACCTCAGGGGTTTCTTGGTCGGCCCGAGAGTTGACTCGAGACTGCCGAGTCATAGGTCTTAAACTGCCTCGGAGGTTTCTTGATCGGCCCGGGGGTGTCTTTATGATTGCGGGGTCGCCGAGAGCCTTTTGAAACTACTTTGGGGGTTTCTTCGATCGGTCCGGAAGTTGATTCGGGACCGCCAAAGTCATAGGTCTTGAACTACCTCGGAGGTTTCTCGGTCGGTCGAGAGTTGACTCGGGACCGTCGGGATCATAGATCTTGAACCGCCTCGAGGTTTCTTAGCCGGCTCGGGGTGTCTTATGATCGCGGAGCCACCGAGAGCCTTTTGAAACTACCTCGGGGGTTTCTTCGGCCGATCCGGAAGTTAACTCGAGGCTGCTGGAGTCATAGGTTTTGAACCGCCTCGAAGGTTTCTCGGCCGGCCCGAAGGTATCCTTATGATCGCGGGGCCGCCGAAAGCCTTTTGAAATTATGAAATTTTTTAAGCCGATTAGAAAGATACAATTTAAGGCTCTTCATATATTCATCGAATGAATATACTCATTATTGATAATACCGACGAAGGTTATCCGCATTCCAAGTGTGTGGGATTGGCCGCCCGTCGAGGTCCTCGATTCGATACGCTCCTCGGTGAAGTGCTTCGATGACCCGGTATGACCCTTCCCAATTTGGAGTTAGCTTGTCCCCTTCGGTTGGCTTAAATACTTCGATCCTTTTAAGGATTAGATCTCCAAGACGGAATGTCTTGAAGTGGACTCGGGCGTTGTAATATTTTGCTGCTCGCTGGCGAAAAATAGCCATCTTGAGTCGCGCCTGGTCCCGCGTCTCATCATAAAGTCGAGGCTGACCCTTAGTTGATGAGGATTGTCTTCTTTATTGTATGACTCCACTCGGGGGCTTGAAAGGCTGATCTCCACCGGAATGACCGCTTCAGATCCGATTACGAGACTGAAAGGAGTTTTCCCTGTGGGGATCCTTGGAGTTGTATGATACACCCACAACACACTTGGGAGTTCCTCCATCCATATGCCTTTTAAACTCATCCAATCGAGTTCTAAGTTCCTGAAGAATGGTCTGATTCATAACTTCTGCTTTTCCATTGGATTGTGGATGTTTGATAGAAGTAAACCGATGGCAGATACCCAGCTCGATGCAAAAAGGTCTTGAATGCAGCATTATCGAATTGGCGACCATTGTTAGTGATAATAGTGTGAGGTAGCCCAAAACGACAGATAATAGACTTCCAGAAGAATGTCCTCACCTTGCTCTTGATGATTTTAGCTAACACCTCGACCTCAACCCATTTGGTGAAGTAATCGATGGCGATAAATAAGAACCTTCGTTGACCTGAAGCTGGGGGAAACAGTCCAAGGATATCCATTCCCCATTGAGCAAAGGGCCACGGAGCGGAGAGTAGGCTCAGCTGAGAGGCTGGCTGTCGCTGGACATTAGAATATCGCTGGCAGCTGTCACACTTCTGAACTAGTTCAGTAGTATTCTTTTGCATATTGAGCTAATAATATTCCTGGTGGAGAGCTTTGTACGCTAGTGATCTATCCTCCAAATGGTTCCCACATATGCCTTCATGAATCTCTCTGAGGATGTAATTGACGTTTACGAGACCAACACATTTGAGGAGAGGATAAGAGGACTTTTTATATAATTGCTCATTCAGCAGTACAAACTTGGAAGCCCTCCACTTGAGCAGCCTAACCTCTACATGATCAACGGGGAGAGTACCGTCAGTGAGGTAGTGTATGTAGGCATCCATCCATGTTGACTCCTGTATAACTGGTAGAACTTCTTTCGCTGCATCAATACTTGGAGTTTCCAGGTGCTCAACATATGTTCTTCCCAAGGTATTGTCCACCGAAGTGGCTAGCCGCGATAAGGTGTTGGCTCTGGCGTTTTCATCCCTAGGAATATAACTAATAGTGAAATAAACCAATGAGGAGGTCAGTGACTTGACCTTATTCAGATATCGAGACATAATGGGGTCTCGAGCCTCATACTTTCAGTATTTTGTCCGAAGATGAGCTAGGAGTCGGTGAAGGCCCTGAGGTGCTTTACTTCGAACTCCTATGCGAACTTAATTCCGGCCAATAAGGCCTCATACTCGGCTTGATTATTTGTAGCTTTGAAGAGAAACCAAAGAGCATACTCCAGCACTACGCCCTCTAGATTTGCAAGAATAAGATCAGCTCCACTTCCTTGAGAATTAGAGGCGCCATCAACATGAAGGATCCATGTTTCTGCCGCTCCCTCACCAGCGTCCGAATATGCCATTGAAAAATCTTTAGGTTACTCCTCAGTCCAGGTGCATTCCATCAGAAAGTCAGTCAGCACTTGGGACTTCAGGATAGATCGGGATTGAAATGAAAGATCAAATTCTTCCAATTTGATTGCTCATTTAGCCAGTTGACCAGAAGTATCAGAACGAGCCAGAATAGCTCTAAGAGGCTGGTCCGTGAGCACCACGATCGGATAGGCTTAAAAGTATGACCTGAGACGCTGAGCGGAAATGATTAGAGCAAAAATAATCTTTTTAGTTCTGGAGTATCTGACCTCCGCATTATAAAGCACTTTGCTGGTGTAGTAGACAGGTTTCTACGCTCCATCGGGATCAAGGCGTACTAGAACAGAGTTGACTGCTTCCGAAAAGGCAGCAAGATAAAGAAAGAGCATTTTTCCTTTTGGCTTCAACAATAATGATAGCATGGACAGAAACTCCTTCAGCTCCTCGAAGGCTTTCTGGCAGGCTCTCCGTCCACTCGAAACCGTTCACCTTGCGTAGAGCTTCAAAGAAGGGTAGACACCTTTCAGCTGATCTCGACAGGAACCGGCTTAGAGCGGCCACTCTTTTGGTGAGCCGCTGCACACCTCCTTTTTATTAACTGGCTACCTCATGTCAAGAATGGCTTGTATCTTCTCCGGATTTCCTTCAGTCCCATGTTGGGTCACTAAAAAGCCCAGAAATTTTTTGGCAGTAACCCCAAATGCACACTTGCGAGGGTTGAGCTTTATTTGATGACGCAAGGTTATTGAATGCTTTTTCTAAGTCAGCAACATGGTTAGCGATGCAGGTGCTCTTGGTTAGCATATCATCCATATACACCTCCATGTTATGTCCAATCTAGTCTTTAAAGACCTTATTCATCAATCTCTGGTAAGTGGCCCCTGCATTTTTCAATCCAAAGGACATTACCTTGTAACAGTAGATGCCTTTCTCGATGATAAAAGAGGTATTTTCTTCATCTGCCGAATGCATCTTTATTTGATTGTATCTGGAGAAAGCATCCATATGTGGAGTCCACCAATTGGTCAATTCGCAGTAGTGGGAAGCTGTCCTTAAGACATGCTTTATTAAGATCAGTGAAGTCGATATTCTCCAGTTTCCGCTCGCCTTTTGAACCATCACCACATTGCTAGCCAATCCGTGCATTGTGCTTTCCGAATGTGGCTGGCAGTAAGCAGCTTACTGACCTCCTCATTAATGGCCCTTTGTCGCTCGGGAGCAAAATTTATCTTTTTTTTTACGGACAGACCGATACTTCAGATCAATATTAAGCTTATGAGTAATTACCTCCAAAGGAATGCCGAGTATGTTCGATACTGACCAGGTGAAGACGTCTGCATTCGCCCATAAGAAGGTAAGGAGTTGATTCTTCATTTTTATGAGGAGAAGCTTGCCAATCTGCACATATCGTCACCCAGCGAATAGGTTAGCAAGTGCTTGGCTGACTCTCCCCTTCTTTCAGATTCTTTGGGGTCGAGCAGTACTGAGATCAGTGGGATCATCATTTCCTGAGGGCTGGGAGCCATATGATAGCATAGTTGCACTAATTTTGCTTCCTATGCATCTCGTTGATTCCTTCACTAGTAGGGAATCTCATGAGCAGGCATCTAGTGGATATCATTGTGTCCAAGTTTAAGCCAAGCCGACCAAGTATGGCGTTATAAGCCAGAGGCACTCGGGCTACTAAAAACCTCATTAGGACCGTGCTTTGACACGACGGTGATCCTGCCATGACCGACATTGTGATTTCACCCTCAACCCTCACTTAATCTCCTGTGAAATCGATCAGCGCAACTTCCACTATCTACGAAAATTCTTTTTACAGGATACTTAGCGATCATCATAGAGACGACAATGCTATCATCATTCAGATTGTTCACCCACGTTAATTTTCTTTAGAAAAGGAGATTACATTTTCTATTCCCTCCCTCCCCTCTCGATCTTTTAGAGGGCGAAGCCGTTCCCCAGAAAAGCATGCCCATTATCTTTTCCGTCAGAATGTTATCGACATTGGTCTGGACAGACGGAGGCCCCATTAGACCTAGGATGGCTGGGGGTCCTTCCTTCTAGATAAACTTCCCGAGGTAGTCCCTCTGGATGAGCTCCTCAATGGCACACTTTAGATTGCGGCAGTCTTCAGTATCATGACCATAGTCTCTATGAAAACGACAATAACGACTCCAGTCACGAGTGATATCCTTCTTCAGTAGGGGAGGGAGTCGAAAGTAAGGATCGCTCTCGATCTCCATGAGGATGTAAGATCTGAAGGCAAGGAGAGGTGTGAAGTTGCCTTCTCTGGGGATGAAGCTTCGGCACTGATTGTCTGGCTGGCGCGGGAGCTCGGGCTTCTTGGGGGGAGGGTCCGCTTGGCTCCATGCGGACCAGTCTCTTAGTAAAACTTCCTTCAGTATCCCTCCGAATAAAATCAACTTCGTCGGCACGAATGTATTTCTGTGCACGACTTAGGAGCTCAGCATAGGAACTGAGAGACCTTTTGTCTAAGGAATAGGTGAAGCGCGAGGGGCGAAATCCCCACTTCAGGGCCAAAGTGGACATAGCATCGTCAAGGTGATAGACCTCGAGGACCGCCATCTTAAACCGAACCACAAAATCCTTCAACAGTTATCCTTTCTTCTGATGAACAGAGAACAGGCTATCCGCGACCCAAAGGATCTTCCGACAGGCATCGAAATGTGCTAAGAAAGTTTTTTCCAACTGTCGAAAAGAGTCGATGCTGCGTGGGAGTAGACGAAAATACCAAGCACGTGCAGCCTTCCAAGAGTAGCGGGAAAAGCAATACATATGAGGGCATCAGTCGCCCTTGAACTTGCATGAGAGCTTTATGACTCTCCAGGTGGTCAAGTGGATCAGTGGTACCATTATAGGGATCCAACTGGGGAAGACGAAACCTGAAAGAGACAGGCTCCTCCATAATACGGCGAGTGAGGGGTGGATGAGTGTTATAGTCCATCCCTGGTTGGTTATTGAGCCTCTGGCTGAGCTCCTTCAATCATCGATTTTGTTCCTCCAAGCGCCTCTCGATCTGGCAGTTGATGTTCTCGCTCGTTGATTCAGAAGACGAGCAGAGAGAGTGGTGGCACTGGTGGCGGTGCATCCGTCTGGGCTCCTTCCCCCATCACCGTTTGAAGGGATTGCTCGAGCGGCTAACAGGAGACCGCGACCTTTTGAAGGCTTCATGGTGGTTGTGCTTGGATAGAGCATGACGGTGGTGATGCTCTTCCGGAAGGGGTCTTCTGTATGTAAATTGTTGACTGGCTGGGGCAGTAGTCGCAAGCAGTGTGGGAGGCCCAGGTTGCTGCTGAACGATCGTTAGTTGTTGCTCTTGCAACTCACGAACTACCCCAATAAGAACTTGAACTTGCTGAGTGAGGGTGGCCAGCTGTTCTTGTGGAGTGGCTAAGACCGATGGCAAGGAAAGAGCAGAAAGGTTGGCCTCCGATTGCTCAGCACAAGAGGGATACCTCCAAGTGTAACAGTAAAAGCCTCCTTAGTGTGTGTCACCATCATTATTGCTCAAGAGAGGACGAGCTTGTAACTCAGAGCTATCCTTCCTTCAGTATGATCACGTCCCTCCCCTATTTGGCGCGCCAATCTGGTGATACTTAATCATCTCGAGTTGATGTCCTTAAGCATCAATGGATACTTTATAATTTGGCAAGGCAACTTTACCTCCGCGTTGAGATCTGCAAGAAGTCTTTAGGATCGGATATTCCAACGGAAACCCTTCGACGCTCAAGTTAGTGATCAGAATCACAGTCGTGAACTTAAAGAAGCTCAAAAGAGAATTGGGAAGATGAGAAAACTCTCTCAGTGTCCGAGTATTCATATGATCAAGGGTCCTTCTTATCCATTTTATTGATACTTGGAGTATGTGAAACTTGCTTAGAAAGCTTGGAATCTTATGATGAGCCATGACTCCGTGAATGGAATATCAGAATTAGTGAAATTTATCCTATCTGAATCGGATGATTGGTACTTTATGGCAGATGACGACTTTTTGGACTTATTTGATCAGAGTCATTAAAGCTTCATGATGGATAAGGACTTTTTAGACTCATCTGACGATGACTTTTTAGTTTTGTGCCAGAACTAGTGAAGCTTGTCTTATTAGACACCTATGAGCCAAAGGCAATTGATGGGCCCGGCCTAGTCAGAAGCGAAAGCTTGATGTCCGAAGATGAGAGGAGAAGAAATCATTTTAGAATAGGAACCGCTTAGGAGTGCCGCCTAAGAACTGAGGCGAGAAGTGAGACCGTCTAAAAGCTAGGGCTGCCTAAGAACTGGGACCATCAACAACTGAAGCTGCTTAGGAGCTGAGGCCGCTTAGATTCTATCGGCTCCCGCCGTCAAGTAACGTTTCTCTTATTAGCCACATCATTCCCAAAACCAATCAGATGAAACAAAATAAGCGTTTAGATATCCAAGCTCTGCATTATTACGGTTTACATGCATTCATGCAGTGCGGGCACCCATGCCCATGCCTGGGTCCAGACGTGCATGCATGTACAGTCAGAAAGAGCAGAAATTTAATGGGGTATCCATGTCCAAGAAACTTATGGGGGATGAAACGATAAATAGTGTGAATTCACATATATCATGCGTTGGGAAAAAATAAATTTGATCCAGCCAACTTTCCGCTGTGAACAAACCAAATAGCCAAATTTTTGACCATATCCTTTATACATACTTTCATGGTCAGAGTACCAGATTTAGATTATAGCAAAGGTCCTGTCGTAAGAGTTGCACATTGAACAACCCCGGCCCAAACCTTGAACAAGATAAAAAACAGATCAACCAAGAGTATGGAAGCAAGGAAGAAAAGGAGGGAAGCTACGATATGCTGAACACCCAAATTCAAGAAACAAGGGGGCAAATAAACGAACATCATAGGGTGTAGCAACTAGGAAACCGTCCACAAGGGAACCCAGTAAGTAAAGATCGTACCTTTCCCGTCATGGACTCGAGCTCCGAGTCGTAGCCGCCGTCAGAGCTCGAACCCGACGACCCCTCGGTCTCCACCTCATCCGCCATCGGATCCTCCCCCGTTTCGGGGTCTCTGAAACGGATTCTTATAGAAGAAGCCATTGGAGGAAGAGGAAGGAACGCTTCCGCTGTAGTTCCGATCAAGGCCTCCTCTTGGGCCTTCGGAGAGGAATCTAAAGCAGGCTATGGCAACGAAGAAGGGATTTGGAGGCTTCGATCGTCGGCTTCTGCCATGACGTGGCGCGGGAGGTCAATCGCCTCAATCGCTCCGCGGACAAGTGGAAGGGAACGGAAACATCCGAACGCTATTAGCTGTCCGGAGGTTGCTTGGTTTCTCAGCTAAATAGTCTTTAAAAAATAACAAAGAAAATAATAATAATCCGAACGGCTCATGATTATAATATAATATAATAGTTATTGTGCAATAATGATACATAAATAGTGATCATTTTATTTTGGTGCACAGAAAAAGGCAAATAATCGCCATTCTTTAGAGCCATGCCACCCGTTTGAAAAAATAACCTTGACGTTGATACTTTATATCATTAAAAAATATTTTATTAAATAATAATTGTATATTGATTGCTTTATGTGATGATGGTAACTATTATTTTTAACCTAAAATAATATAATGATGGTTATTGTATGGGTGGAGATTTATTCTAAGAGGATTATAGTTGAATACTAGACAAATCCTTATCAGGAAAAAGGTTCGGTATTGACATATTTATTGATAAGATTAAATTTTATTTAAAAATTACATTCTATCTCTTGAATGCATAATTCTTTTGCTAACACCGTGTACGTACATAAAATTTTAATCTTGCTATATATTTCTATAAACAAAGTTAATGATACCTAGTTATTTATTCCCATTTTAATAATTATGATAAGTTGTGCTAAATGAGTTGGGAGAAAATGGGCTATATAATTCAATTTCATATCACAACATCACGGTGCACTATTTTCACTAAATATACACGCACATATAGAGAATTTCAAATAATAGATGTTGAGACACAAAGAGTTTTGTATTTCGATTCGGGTTTAAAGTGGATCAGTGAAGTTTCTTGGTGGTGTGTTTTCCTTGATCCCCACCATCCATTGATTTTTCATAAAGTTTTGTTCTTTTACATTCCTTATCTGTTTTCTACTCTAAATTTGGTAATTTTCTATGCAAGTTCATTTCTTGCTAGGATGTTCTACTATGTTCCCATCGGCAGTGTTAACGCCCATGCGTTATCAGGCATTATAAAAAAACAAACAAACAAACGCCTGACCGTTTTAAAATCCTAAATGCCCGATCGTTACTTTTTAAAAACAAATCAAATGCCCGTAGTTTTTAAGAAAACTAAATGCTGCTCATTTTTAAAAAATAAACGTCAACCTTTTAAAAAAAAAAAATTGACACCCATTTTAAGAAAAAAAAATTATAAATTGGGCACCATCCAAATATAAGAGAAAAAAAATGAAAATAACAATAACTCTATATTTTTTTTACTAATTTTTTTAAAGATTGCTCATCGGCGTTCTGTTGAGAACCACAACGTTTTTTGGCTTTCGGATTGTACCTTAGCGTGTGGTCCAATTTTTTTTCGCACGACGAAATCCACCTCCCAAGCTTGACTCTTTAACTTGCTCTTATTTTAAAATAATTTTTTTTCACTGAATATAATCTGCCACACACCACAAATATTATTTTTAAAATATATATTTAATATATATATATAAATACTTATATATTCCTAGTTGGAAGCACATAGAAATCATTTTTAATAACAAAAGGGATTTGTGCAAATTATTTAAAATATTTTTCAATAACAATCTAAAGAGATTTGTGCATATTAATTAAATTCATTTTTCAATAACAATCTAAAGGAGATTTGGTTTTGGATGCGATCTGATCTCTTCGTGGGTTCAAAGTTGTTATCATTTTTTGTTTTCATTTACCTTTTGATCTGAATGAATAATCCGCTTCTTTGAGTAAGAGAAATGAAATCTTTATCAGATCCTACCGTTATTTAAATAGAAAAAAGAAAAATATTTTATGGTTGGCTTTTCGTTGCTTCTTCTTTTGGTGTTTTGTTATTCATATTAAATAGTTTATATTTTCTTTTTTATTTATGTGTGTGTGCATTCATCTATGAATCTCATTCATATCTTCTCAGGTTAGCGATTGGCGATGTCAATTAGAGTGTATGATGTTGTGTATGATATGATTGTTGGTTATGTCATGGGATCATTTTGCTTTACTAAATTTTTATACTGTTTGTTGTAATCCTAAATATTGTTATTAAGGTGACAGCGAGTTTGGTAGTTTCTTTTAACTAATTTTAGAATAACAAAAAAAAAAGTTAAAATGTTTAATGCCATCAGTTGAGTCTCCTGATGATGTGACATAGTAGTCTCAGTATTATGGGGGTAATGGTGCACAACATGGATTATGAGTAGTGAAACAATATCATGAATTCACTGCTATGCAAGTTATGATGTTCATTTAGATTATATTTTGTGGTAATCTTGGTTTACAATGGGGACATCAGTGTTTCATTTTTGAAGATTTAGGATGAATTGTAAGTGATGAAATTCAAAACGCTATCAGCAACTTTGAATGGAATAAGTGATTCAATTATCCCTATTCTTGCAGCAACTTTGAATGGAATAAGTGATTCAATTATCCCTCTGCTTGCAATTTAGTTGCATTAGTTGTTTGTTCTTTTGTTTTAGTTCTTTTGTGAAGTAGCATGGTCAATTATTGTCATCCATATGACATTATTAGTCTTTCTCTGTTTAATGGACATTATTGCCCATATCATTAGCCCATCCATTATTTATAATTTGCATATAACTGCATATAAAATGCTAAAGTGGCTTGAGTTGTTCTTTCCTAATTGTGGATTGATGCTCAAGTAGTTATTACAGTTGCAGTCCTTGTTCAAGTAGTTAAGTTATTCAGAAATGTAAAAGATGATATTTTAAAAATATAAGATCAAAATATAATTTAGCAGATCTTTTAACCAAAGGCCTTTCGAAGGCTGCGGTATTTGAGACATCGAAGGGGATAGGGCTTAAGCCCATATATTAGTCACCAGAGTAGACCCCTACCGTCATGGCAACCCCATGGTTAAGGTTCAAAGGGAAACGATCTATGAGGTGATATCTGGAAGCACCGCTTTAGGAGTCTGTTTCCATCCCATCTCTATGGTATGGTGCTTTATTGTGACGGTTAGGTTGAGCATAGCTCTTAATAGATTCAAGGCCGTAAATTCAGCGAGGTATGATTCAATTGCATGTACCCTTAGAGGATCTACCTTATTGAGCATAACTTTAATAGATCCAAGGCTGTAAATTCAGCGAGGTATGATTCCGTTGCACATACCCTCGAGGATTTACCTTAGTGAGAGTAGTTGTGAGGCCGCGACTATAGGACCGGGGCGAATCCCTAGTAACTCTCATGAAAATCAAGGCAAGCGCATAGCTTAGATAGCGCTAACCCACATTATGATCAGCTCATCTTCATACTGTGTGTATTTTATACTAATGCAAGTTCAAACCTACAAGGTACTTGCACTAAGCAGTAAAATTTCAAAGTTTTAAATTGCTTATTGAATTTAATAATTTTTATTTATTTAGTTTTTTTTTTGTTTTTATTTTTTTATGAGGGATTGTTACGTCCAAGCATTATAAGGCATTAAAAACAAACAAACAAACACCTGACCGTTTTAAAATCCTAAATGTCCTTAAAAATAAATCAAATGCCTAGCCATTTTTAAAAAATAAAACATCAACCATTTTTTTTGAAAAAAAAATGATGCCTATTTTAAGAAAAAAAGTCTATAAATTGGGCACCACCCCAGTCTTTCATGAAAGAAAAAAATGAAAATAACAACTCTATATTTTTTTTGCTAATTTTTTTGAAGATTGTTGATCGGCGTCCTGTTGAGATCGTGCCAATGGACGTTGGAGTTTTGGCCACCCATGAACGTTGGAGTTTTGGCTTCCGGGTTATACCTTGGAGGAAGCGTGTGGTCCAATTTTTTTCGCACAAAAGGGACCAAATCTCCTTTAGTGCAATGGTTTAATCCGCCTCTTGTTGGGCCTGGTGTGGTGCTATCAAGGCCCAGGAGGGCTAACTTGTATTGGACTGGGTTTTAGTCCAAGGGTTGAGATTAAATCAAGTCACGGTGTATACGGACTTAGAGATTAGTTTAATTTATTGGGTTAGTCCATGTGAGTTTTTTGAGTCTCATTTCGTGAATATATTTAAACTTAGTTTAGAAAAAAAAAATTTTTTCTCTAAAAATTTTTCTTCTCATCACAGTACAGTAGTTTTTTTTTTCTTCTTCTCTTTCTCTTTTTCTCTTTCTCTCTTCTTCCTTCTCTTACTGCACGGAGCTAGAGCCGGGGCGTGAGTCACGAAACATCAGGAGATCGCTGGCTTCTCGGCTCCGTGAGTGTGGTGTTCTCCTACGTTCTCACGGTTACGTGCGTTGGATTTCCAGCAAGGGGAAAATTCACGTGGAGTTTTGCAGGACGTGGGAACTTCCGCTGCGCGTTGGATTTCTAGTGAAGAGGACGTGGTCCACGTCCTCATGTACGTGAAGGGAGAAGACACGCGAGAAGGAAGATAAACGGAAGAAATCTCACGCAATCACGTACGGCAACGTGGCAACTGAGGAGCGTGAAGGCGGTCAAAAAGTGGGTGAAGGTGTGGAGGAGCGTGAAGGAGGTTCATGGAAACGGAAGCAAACGGAAGCGATGAAATTAATTAAAGAAAAAGAAAGTGGAAGAGGAATTAATTTTAATAATAAAAATTTTAAAAAATAAAGAGGCTGTAATAGGATTGAATTTGGATCAAGAGATTATATACCTAAAAGCTCCAGCAAAATTAATCTCATTGCTCATCAAGAACTAAACCCAATACCTTTCAAGTCTGACTTTTTAACTTACTCTTATTTAAAATAATTTTTTTTCACTAAATAATCTATCCACACCATAAATATTATTTTCTATATATATATATACTTATATATTTCTGGTTGGAAGCATAAAAATCATTTTTAATAAAAAAAAATTTATGCAAATTATTTAAAATATTTTTCAATAACAGGCAGGAATTTTTCTTTCTTTCAGTTTTGATGCAGTCCTCTTCTATCCCTTTTATTTTTGTGTTATTCTTGGATGCTTACCATTTTACCATGATGAATCTGAGGTTAGAGTGCTAACAAGGTTTGAAACATGCCTTCGTTCGGGTAGGTTTTGCTCAAGATTGTTTCTTTTTAGTATGTTTTTCTTGGCTTGCACTGTTCACTTGTTTCTCTTTGTTCTCATAGGTCCTCCTCTGTTGATCTTTTAGTGATGTGATTGATCACGCCCCCTGATAGCATGGTAACAACTCGCGCAGCCTTCGAAGCACCGTAATGATTTCAACTGGCTCCTAGCAGCGGTCTCGGCTTCGACCTTGGCATCGGCCCCGGTCCCGGCTCCAGCCTCGGCTTCAGCCTTGGCACGCCGCGGCCTCAGTCCCGGCTCAGCCTCAGCTTCAGCCTTGGCACCGGCCTCGGCCTCAGTCCCAGCTCCAACCTCGGCTTTGGCCTCGTTCCCAGCCTAGGGCTCGGCCTCGGTCTCGGTCTCGGCTTCGACATCGGCTCTCGGCCTCGGCCTCGGCTCTGAAATCGGGCTCTCGGCCTCGGCCTCAGCCTCGGCTCTGGTATCGGCTCTCGGCCTCGGCCTTTGACACTTCAGCCATGAAGCCAGCTTCTAATACTGAGCAGATTTAAAACACCAACTACGCGCAACCCACTCGCCTGCCTTTTGCTAGAATCATGGGCAGTGACCAACACATAATACAGTTGCCGATATGTACGGTGCCCACTCAGCAATGGCGCACCCGCCCGCCGTTCACAGAGCTTATCCTAATGACAGAAGAGATTTGACGGTTCCAAATACACGAGGTGAAAGGAACCCCAGATAGGTATAAAAAGAGGACCCTAGCTCGCAACGGGGGGCTCTCTCAAGCTTTACTCTCTGATAAGAAATTCTTGTTCCACAAGCCACTAACTTGAGCATCGGAGGGTCCTACCGGAACCATCGGTCTGGGACTTTTGCAGGCTCTCGGAGGAAGAAGGTGACCTCTTCGCACTCCCAAAGACCCGTAGAGATCTCCGCTCGCTCGACGCTCATCAAAAGTGATTTGGCGGCAACAGATTGGCGCATCAGGAAGGGGGCTTCTACGGCAGACAGATGTTTACCCTCATGCATCTGCCCTGCGACCCCGCGACCTCTGTAAGGAAGAAGATGGTGGTTACTCGAGCACAGAAGCTTCCACCAGCCAGGCCTCAGGACGTCTCCCGCGGGCTAAACAGTCGGAGGCCAACCTCCCTATTCCGCCTCCCGTGCAACCGCGCAGGCTAGCCAGGCTGATCGGCTCGATGCCTTGACTCATCAGGTGCAAGATTTGATGGCGGTGGTGCGAGGACTGCAGGAGCAGGGCTCCGCCACCACGCTGCGCCACCTCAACCCCCTCCGCCACATATGGAGGGCCATGGAGCCAGTCAACCTCATCGGGGCAGGACCCCTCCTGAGGCCTCCCACCACTTGCCCCCGAAGCCTCGTCGCCAGGAGAAGACCTCCAAGCGACGACGATCTCTTTCCTACCATTTTGATCGCTCTCACAGGTGGCATGGTGAGAAAGAACCAAGGCACGTGCACTCCTTGCACCGGCAGCCTTCCCCATCTTCACCTTCCGACTCCTCAAAGAAGACACCAACAGGAAGACCGCTCTTTGGGCTGAGCAGCGGTTGGATGAGTATCATCAGCGGTTAGAGGAGCTTAGCCGCTGGATTGCCAACCCCCATGGGACGGACTACGACCATCGTCCCCCGCTCTCTCGCTGCATTATGGAGGAACCGGTCCCACCTCGGTTCCGTCTTCCCAGTTGGACCCGTACGATGGCACGACGGACCCTCTGGATCACTTGGAGAGCTACAAGGTCCTCATGCAAGTCCAGGGGGCGACGGACTCTTTCTCTGTGTGGCCTTCCCGGCCACGCTTCGGAAAGCGGCGCGTGCGTGGTATTCCGTTTACCACCACACAGTATCAACTCTTTCAGGCAACTCGAGCGATCTTTTCTGGCCCACTTTGATGCATGCCGGAAGATCCCTCGGATGGCTGATAGCCTGTTCACCGTCCAGCAAAGGAGCGGCGAAACCCTGAAGGACTTCTTCGCTCGGTTCAAGGAAGCCGCGCTCGAGGTTTATAACCTTGAGGATTCCATAGCCACTCTAGCCCTGAAGCGAGGACTTCGTCCTTCCAGATTTGCCTACTCCCTGGACAAAAAGAATCCCAGCTCCTACGCCAAATTGCTGAGCCGAGCGCAGAAGTATATTCGCACCGACGAAGCGGACTCTTCCAGGAGAGAGGCCGACAAGGGTTCCAACAAGAAGCCAATATCCATGGAACCTACTGGAGGATGATCTAGAAAGTCTGAGCCACCTCATCGCTCAGATAACCGGCCTTAAATGCTCGTTCCCAAGGAGCATTTCACTCCTTTCCTCGCTTCGATATCTCACATCTTGTTAGAGATCAGGACGAGCCCTACTTTCAGCGTCCACCCCCCATGAAGCTAGGGGTTCCCCGCAGCAAGAACTCTACTGTCGGTATCACAGGGACTACGGTCATGATACTGAAGACTGCCGCCTATTGAAGAAGGCCATTGAAGAACTTGTCCAGCAAGGTCACTTAGGCAAGTTCATCCAAAGAGGAAAATCCACTGCCCCGGGCCCCTCGGCACCTCCCGCACCTCAGATCGGCGTGGACAACACCCCGACGGAAAAGATAATAGCTATGATTTCCTAAGGGGCAGGCAGCAATTCAAAAAGGCAGCACAAGGGGTTAGATTCTGTAATTCTTTTCTTTAGAAAGGATTTAGATGGGGTAGTTAACAAACATGACGACAGTGTTGTCGTGTCTATGACAATAGCCAAACACCTTAAAGAGAATTTTAGTAGACAATGAAGTTCCGTTGACGTTTTGAGCTACGAAGCTTTTGTTCGGATGAACCTATCTAACTCTTCTCTTCGACCCGTCACCACACCCTTGATGGGTTTTACCGAGATTCTATGAGGGTCGAAGGAGAGATCACTCTCCCTGCCACAGCCGGAACTCCACCATGTCAGAGCACGGTTGTCATAAATTTCCTGGTGGTCCGGATCCCACTGGCTTATAATGTTATCCTAGGGAGGCCTAGTTTAAACCTATTGGATGTTGTTATCTCTACCAAAAGGTTACTTGTAAAGTTCCTACCGATGAAGGAGTTAGGGAGATGAGGGGAGAACAGAGCCCATTACCGCTCTGCTATCACTTGGCCCCCAGTCCGCAAGAGTTAAAGCTAGCAACCACGCCCAAGCCATTCGACCCCCGAGACTTGGGAAAAAGGGGAGCCGGTTGAACATCTGCTAACCTTCCTATTGGGAGGCGACCCGACGAGAACCATCCAGCTTGGGGCATTAATTCCGAGGGAGCACGTGATCAACTCCTTGCTTTCTTACGTGCAAACTCCAACATTTTGCATGGTCATCCTCCGACATGCTGGGCATCCTTAGGAAGTAATCACTCACAAACTCAACATCAAACCAGGATGCCGACCTGTCCGGTAGAAGAAGAGAAGCTTTGCCCCAGACCAACAGCTGGCTATAGACGAAGAGATCCGCAAACTGGAAGCTGCGGGCCACGTTCGAGAAGTCCATTACCCAGAGTGGCTAGCCAATGTCGTGATGGTCCGCAAGGCTAACGGAAGTTGGAGGATGTGCATGGACTTCACTGACCTCAACAAAGCATGCCCCAAGGACAGCTTCCCGTTACCTCGGATTGATCAGTTGGTGGATGCTATGTTCGGACATGAAACACTAAGCTTCATGGATGCCTTCTCGGGGTACAACCAAATCAAGATGGACCCAGCCGACGAGGAAGCTACTTCATTTGTAACAGAGAAGGGAATATACTGTTATAAGGTGATGCCATTTAGACTAAAGAATGCGGGAGCCACTTACCAAAGGCTAATGAACAAAATCTTTGAAGACCAGATCGGACGCAACATGGAGGTGTACGTTGACGACATGCTGACCAAGAGCATCCATACCACTGATCACATTGCTGACCTGGCAGAAATTTTTGGCAACCTCCGTCGGTATCAGATGAGGCTGAACCCCCGCAAGTGTGCCTTTGGGGTGACAGCGGAAAGTTCTTGGGTTTCATGGTAACGCAATGCGAGATTGAAGCAAACCCTGACAAGATCTGAGCCATATTAGACATGAGGTCTTAGGTAAAAAAAAAAAAAAGTGCAACGCCTGATTGGAAGGGTGGTGGCCCTGAGCCATTTTTTGTTCAAGTCCATGGAGAGATGATTGCCTTTCTTTAAGGTGCGTAAAGTCAATAGCTTCGAATGGATGAGGGAGTGCCAGGAGGCCTTCGAGGGATTGAAAGAATTCCTATCCACTCTGCCATTACTATCCAAGCCAAAGGGGGGGAGGAAGAGCTTCTTCTGTACCTTGCGGCCTCTCCCAAGCTGTCAGTTTCGTGCTCGTCCGCATGGATGCCGATGGGACACAAAGCCGATGTATTACACCAGTAAGGTGCTCCACGATGCGGAGGCCAGATATTCGAGAATCGAGAAGATTGTCTTTGCGTTGATTGTTTCCGCCCAGCGCCTCCAATCTTATTTTTAAGCTCATCCCATCGTGGTGGTCACAAACCAACCACTCAAGGTGATCCTCTCTCATCCAGATACTTCTGGCTGGCTGGCGAAGTGGGCGCTCAAGCTGGAAGAATTTGACTTGTCATTCCATCCAAGGTCGGCTATGAAGTCTCAAATCTAGCAGATTTCTTGGTCGAGTGCACTTGGGCACAGGAGCATCCAAAAGAGTCCCATGCAAACCCCTTAGGTCCTGGAACGGAGGGGATGATTGGATCCTTCATATGGACGAAGCATCAAATTTCCAAGGAGCGGAGCGAGCCTTATCCTGGCTAGTCCAGATGGAGTTGTGACCGAATACACCCTCCATTTTCTTTTCCCAGCCACTAACAATCAGGTTGAGTATGAAGCCCTACTGTCAGGGATAAGATTGGCTCGGGAGCTCGGGGTGAAACGCCTTAGAGTATTCACTGACTCCCAGCTAGTCACCGGCCAAATCAGAGGAGAGTACGAGGCACGGGATCCTACTATGTTCCGTTACTTAAGTATGGTGCAGTCATAAGCCTCTCCCTTAGCCTACTTCAGCGTCAGCTACATTCCTCGGGGGAGAACGCCAAGCTGACGCTCTGTCCCAACTAGCCACCTCAGCCGACGAGATTTTGGGAAGAACCTACGTAGAGCATCTGGAAGCCCTGAGCATCGAAGCAACATAAGAGACCCTACCGATCGAGCAGGAACCCTCTTGGATGGACGCTTATATCCGGTATCTTACCGATGACGCCCTCCTGAAAACCTGACCAAGGCTAAGCTGCTCAAGCGGCAGGCCCCGAAGTTTCTAATGATGGAAGGAAAGCTCTACCGAAGGTCGTTCTTGTACTCGGTCCTCAAATGTGTCGGCCCCATGAAAGTGGATTACATCCTGCGGGAAATCCATGAGGGTTTATGCGGAAGTCACCTAGGGGGCAGAGCCCTAGCGTACAAAGCCCTGCGGCAAGGATACTACTGACTGACAATGAGGAAGGATGCGTCCGAGCTCGTCAAGAGGTATGATAGTTGCCAACGTCATGCCAACATCCAACGGTAGCCGACATCTCAGCTGACCCCCCTGGTTGCACCTTGGCCCTTCGTCCAGTGGGGTATAGACATTTTGGGATCGTTCCCTCTAGCCTCCGATCAACGCAAATTCCTGTTGGTAGCCGTCGACCATTTCAACAAGTGGATTGAAGCCAAGGCACTCGCCAAGATCACCAAGGGCAAGGTGAGATCCTTTTTCTGGAAATCTATAGTATGCCGGTTTGGACTGCCGCATACCCTCGTCATCAACAACGACCGGCAGTTTGATAACACACCCTTTCAAGGATTCTACGCCGAGCTAGGTATCCATCAGCAGCTCACCTCAGTAGGGCATCCCCAGACCAATGGCGCAGCTAAGGTAACCAACCGTATTATCCTTCAAGGACTTAGAGCCTGGCTAGATGATTGCAAAGGACGGTGGGTGGAGGAGCTCCCCAATGTGCTGTGGGCCTACCACACAACGCCATGAGCCCCCACCAAAGAGACTCCCTTCAGCCTAGTCTTCGGGTCTGAAGCTGTCATTCATGTGGAGATAGGTGCCCCGAGCCCCTGAACGGATTTGTACAGCGAGGGGGACAACTCAAATCAGTTAAGGGCCGACCTTGACCTAGTGGAAGAACTACGAGACCGAGCACGACTCCGAATGGCAGCCTACCGACAACGGACGGCTAGGTATTATAATGCTCGCGTTCGTACCAAGGCATTCCTGCCAGGAGATCTAGTCCTTCGACGAGCCAAAATTTCAAAGCCGACGGAAGGAGGCAAGCTAGCACCGAAATAGGAGGGACCCTATCGAGTCACAGAGGCACTCCACCATGAAGCGTACAAAATTGAGGGGCTGGAACAAAAACCTCTACCTCGCACTTGGAACGCGGATAACCTACGTCGGTACTATCAATAGTTTGTTAATGTCTTTAGTTTGGGAATGCCTGCTAGAATACTATTCATTTTCTTACTAACGGGAATGTCTGAGCAATCCCCCTTCACTTGAAGCCCGACTCCACGTCGGCACCTGAAGCCCGACTCCACGTCGGCACCTGAAGCCCGACTCCGCATCGCGCCTAAGCCCGACCCCGCGTCGGCACCTGAAGCTCAACTCCATGTCGGCACTTGAAGCCCGACCCCGCGTCAGCACTTGAAGCCCGACTCCTCATCGGCACCTAAGCCCAACCCTGCGTCGGCACTTGAACCCGACTTCGCGTTGGCACCTAAGCCCGACCCCGCATCGGCACTCGAAGCCCAACTCCGCGTCGGCACCTAAGCCCGACCCCGCATTGGGACTTGAAGCCCGACTCTGCATCGGCACTGAAGCTCGACTCCGCATAGGCACCTGAAGCCCGACTCCGTGTCGGCACTTGAAGCCCGACCATGCATCGGCACCTAAGCCCGACTCCGTGTCGGCACTTGAAGACTGACTCTGTGTCGGCACTTGAAGCCTGACTCCGCATTGGCACCTAAGCCCGACTCCACGTCGGCACTCGAAACCCGACTCTGTGTCGGCACTTGAAGCCCGATTCTTCACGTTGGCACTCGAAGCCCGACCTGCATCGGCACCTAAGCCCGACCCCGCATCGGCACATGAAGCCCGACTCCGCATCGGCACCTAAGCCCAACTCCGTGTCAGCACTTGAAGCCCGAACTTGCGTTGGCACCTAAGCCCGACTCCGCGTCGGCACTCGAAGCCCGACTCCACATTGGCACTTGGAGCTTGACTCCGCGTCGGCACCCGAAGCCCGACTCTACGTTGGCATCTGAAGCCCGACTCTACATCGGCACCCCAAGCCCAACTCTGAGTCAGCACCCCAATCCTAGCTCCAAGTCGGCCCCTAAAGTCTGACTCCGCGTCGGCACCCAAAGCTCGACTCAGCGTCGGCACCCGAAGCTCGACTACGCGTCGGCACCCGAAGCTCGACTCCGCATCGGCACTTGAAGCCCGACTCCACCTCAACACAGTTCGATTCCGTGTCAGCGCAGTGGCCCAATCACGCATCGGCTCTTCGCTTGGCTTCGTTTCAGCATTCTAATCGAAATTCATACCGGCCCTCAAGCTAAACTTGGGGTACTCTAGCCTAGTGCCTTCCCTAAACCTGCTTCGCATCGGCGCGTTACTCCCTTATAGCCTTTGTATCGGCCTCGACTATTCCCTAGGATGGACTCGCACTGGCCTACTCGTGTTATCCTATTCGCTAGAAAACTTGCTGGCTATGGTGCAAATTAAATGACAGCTTGGATCAAAAGAGTTTTCATTAATGGTAAATCGAGCCTACAAAGTTGCTGATCAAGTCGGACTTGATACAATAAAAAGAAAATTCAGGATTCGGCCGGAGCTGAGTCATCATCCTCTGGAACTTCATCTGGCATCAACTCTTCAATTCCCTCGAGGCCGTAGAGTCTTCGTATTTTCTCCTTGCAATCTTGGAAGCCGCCATCATATGCAAATGTAATTGTCTCGGCCAGCTCCTTGTCAAAGGTATCGGACTTCCTGAAATCCTCTACGGCCTCGGCGGCCTTCTTCTCGGCCTCGGTCACCGCAGCCCTCAGATGGGCTATCTCAACATCAGCCCGACGAGCGATTTCCTCGGCATTTTTGGCCTGCTCCTCGGCCACTCCTATCTCAATGGTGGCAGAGTGCAGTCGGTGCTTCAGTAAGTATACCTCGCTTCAGCAGCTTTTTGCTTCTTCGGCCACCTTCTGCTTTTCCTCTACCATGTGAGCGTTGTCAAGCTCATTGGCCGCCCAGCACTGAGCCACTTCCAGCGCCTCCTCTGCCTTTTCAGCCCGGACCAAGTTCCTAAATCGAGCAGCTTCGGCCTTAGCTTCGGCCTCGGCTTTGGCCCTTTGCGCCTGGGCCACTTCAGCTTGAGCAATCCTTAGAGCCGCTTCAGCCTCGTTTGCCCTAGCCTAGGCCTAGTTGGTGTCTTCCCGTGACTGATCGATGGTGGCCTCGGCCTGAGACAAAAGGCCCTTGACGGCGGTCAAAGAATTTAGTGCATGTACAAAGATCATTCGAGTTAGGTGAGGAAATTATGGTTCTAGGGGTTAGTGTTGAAAGAGTACTTACCCAGAGGTGCGCTACAGATGCCTCTTGGAAAAATGCAGGTCCTTTGGTTCTGAAGGAACCTCTGGATCTCTGGTACGGAGGCTTGGGCCATCGTCCCTCTGGCCCAGCGGCTATGATGTAGTAGGATCGACTAAAAGGAAGGTGCATCGGCCTCGTCCTCCTCTGCGGCCTCGGTGGCATCGGCACTGGGTCGAATGCCACCGGTGCTTCCACTGGCGCTTCAGCCCGCAAAGACTCTGCCCCTGCCCCTCCATCGGACAGGGAGACCTCTAGAATTGGCCCGGTGGCCAAAACGGTTGGCTCTGCCTCAGGAATAGCGGATGGTGGTGGCGGTACTTCGATTTCTTGCCCTGGGAAAGACCCGGTCAGATCAATGGGAGATGGGGGCGGTGCTGGTGAAGGTGAACGAGGTCGTTCCCTTTCCTCCGCCTTCCTTCCTGATGCCTCTCCGGCCTCGGCCCTTTCCTCTACCTCGTCCCTTCCTGATGCCTTTCAGCCTTGGCCCTTTTCGCCTCATTTCTTCCTGAGGCCTCTTTGGCCTCGGCCCTTTTTGCCTCATTCCTTCCTGAGGCCTCTTCGGCCTCGGTTCTCTTGACAATCTTGGTGGCCCTTTTCTCGGCAGGGTGGGCCCCATCCACTCTAGCCTTCCTTTTCTTTGTGGCGGCTTGTCTTATCCTGTGCAACGATGGTGCCATGCCTGTAAATCAAAGAGCTTAAATCAAAAGAGGAAAAGGGGAGGAAAGAAGGGACGAAAAGAGTATGTTACTCACCATCGCCCGGAATAAGGCCTGCTACCGAAGATTCTCTTCGACTAGCAGTTGATTGCACCGGGGGATGTCGGCAGTGATTAACTGCTCGAACACCTCTTGGTCCTTCGGTAGCACGGATGGGTTCTTGTTTGGGTCGGTGTTGGGAACCCCCCACTCGGTCTTCACCCCCTCGATTTGGGTAAAGAAAAACCTATCTTTTCAACCTTTGATGGAGGAAGGAATGTACAATTTAAGGGATCTGAAAGCCCTAGGAGCGAAAGACCACCACCCTGATTGTTTCCTAAGGGTGTAGAAGCAACGGAAGAGGAAAATCCTAGCCTCTATCCCATGGAGGTGACATAATACTAAGAAACCGACAAGAGTTCAGATGGAATTGGGGACTAGCTGTGCCAAAGTTAAGGAATACCAATCTAATATGTTAAGTATGAATGGGTGGATGGGAATATGAAGGCCAGCCTTAAAATAGTTTTCGTAAAGGGCGACTCGGCCCGGGTAGGAAGAGGTTACTCTATCCTTGGGTAAAGGTCGGTAAAGGCGAAGGTCGGTTGGGATTCGATATTAAGCCCTGAGATTGATTATCTCTTGGGCAGTCATGACAGAGGCAGTCCTCTCGGGACTGCCTCGCACGGGAAGAAGGGCTGATGACAGTCGGACGGCGCTGAGCATGAGCTCGTCCGGCGGCCGGCAATCTCCGATGGGAGATTGCCCGGTGGACCGCTGCTACTCCAATGGAGCGTCCTCCGCAGAGGTGGACCAACTGGGCGTAGGAGAAGAAGAAGGCTATGAAGGGGCGGGGGAGTAGCCCCGGAATCAGAAATCGAGCATGAAAGAGATGAGGAGGCCATGGAAGCAAAACTAACCTGAAGGACTGGAGGATCGAGTTAGGGACGAAGGGCTCAGGTGAAGACGAACAGGCTTGAACAAGATCGGGGTAGGGAAGAAGACGAAAGCAGTGGAAGCGCCCGCATCCAGGACGATCCCCTTTTTATACTTGTATTTCAAATCATCCCGCCTGCCTCTGGGTCGGCCACGTACGCGTCTACTTCCTATTGGGAATCAATTCGGCGCCCATCTGGTGCACAGAGCACAAGGAACCTCGCCAATGAGAGGACAACGGTGCCTCACCGCAATGATGGCACCCACCTTTTTCGTGGTTCCTCACCCGAGGAAAATCCTGCCCAATCCCAACAACCCGAACGGACAAAATGACGACACCAAAATCAACCACCAGACGGGTGCTGCGGATACTATCACCCCTTTCGCTGGTGAGTATGCACCCACCCATCTCAGGGGTGGGGGGCATATGATCACACCCCCTGGTGGCATGGTAACAGCTCGCGCAGCCTTCGAAGCACCATAATGATTTCAACCTGTTCCTAGCAGCGGTCTCGGCTTCGACCTTGGCATCGGCTCCGGTCCCGGCTCCAGCCTCGGCTTCAGCCTTGGCACCGGCCTTGGCCTCAGTCCCGGCTTCAGCCTCATCTTCAGCCTTGGCACTGGCCTCGGCCTCAGTCCCGGCTTCAGCCTTGGCTTTGGCCTCGTTCCCAGCCTAGGGCTTGGCCTTGGTCTCGGTCTCGGCTTCGACATCGGTTCTCGGCCTCGGCCTCGGCTCTGGAATCGGCTCTCGGCCTCGGCCTCGGCTCTGGTCGGCTCTCGGCCTTGGCCTCGGCTCTGGTATCGACTCTCGGCCTCGGCCTTTGACACTTCAGCCATGAAGCCAGCTTCTAATACTGAGCAGATTTAAAACACCACTACTGCGTAGCCCACTCGCCTACCTTTTGATAGAATCATGGGCAGTTACCAACATACCATACAGTTGCCGATATGTACGGTGCCCACTCAGCAACGGCGCACCTGTCCGCCGTTCATAGAACTTATCCTAATGATAGAAGAGATTCGACGGTTCCAACTACACGGGGTGAAAGGGACCCCCAGACAGGTATAAAAAGATGACCCTAGCTCGCAACGTGGGGGGCTCTCTCAAGCTTTACTCTCTGATAAGAAATTCATTCCACAAGCCACTAACTTGAGCGTCGGAGGGTCCCACCGGAACCACTGGTCCGGGACTTTTTGCAGGCTCTCGAAGGAAGAAGGCGACCTCTTCGCACTCCCGAAGACCCGTAGAGATCTCCGCTTGCCCGACGCTCATCAAAAGTGATTTGGCAGCAACATTTAGAATTCTCATCTACATATCACACCATCTTTGAGATTCATGTAGTTTGAATGCTTGTTTGATTCATTTGTTCTCATGCGTTCTGCTCAGATATTCAGGTGCTTTTCTGCTGTCAATTTCAATCAAATTTTCTTCCAGTTTCTTGTAGCAATATTTCTCAATTTTTTTCATGAAAACATAAAGAAATTTTGGGCCATTTTCAGACTTGTTTTGCACAAGGTTTCATCGAAGCAGCATACACTATGTTCCCACTATCATCATCATGACCTCTTCACTATTTTGTATGCTACATTTGGTCTGGATTTTAAATCAGGCAGAGCACCCTGAGCGCAAATCAAGACCTGATAGTCTTTCTTCTATCGCAGAACTGGATCCAGGATATATAATAAGTAAATCCCTGCTCATTTTAGTTTTGATCTACTGCCAAATTAGAGTTTCTTCAGCCTATATGTGAGTATGGGGCAGCTCATGCTTCCAAAAACCTTCTCATTGGCTTTTGCAGAATATGGAAGTTGAACTCAACATGAGACCTAACTCTCATAGAAGATCATGGCAAATTAAAATGGTTTATTAAGGCATGCCACATGTACCATGTGAAGCACATATGCTTTGTGATCGTGTGCTCTCTCCCCATTTTATTCTCTATTTTTTTTCTTGCTTTCATGTTTTCTAATTATTACATAAGGAGATGGACTTTACTCCTCTTAAGTGATCTAAAAATCAGTAGTCATGTGTTTTCGTTGCCTCTAACCTATGCATCAAGTTGAAGAATTAAATAAATTGAAATCATATTTTGCATGCAAAACTTTTGTTAGGAAATGTTTTTTTTTTTTTTTCCCATCCTGGAGATGTTATCTGACTTCAAATGTTTACATCAAATATCTCATCAAAAATGTTAAAACCAATTTGTAATTCAGATATGTGTTTGCTAAAGTTCACCTTGACCACAGCTGGAGGCTGAAGAATTCTTTCTCAGGCCACTCTTGCACCAAGCATAGAGTAAGCTGTTTATTCTTTCAGTTAATTACTATTATTACAAATGCCTGGAAAAAAAATATCTTTCAGGGGATTGAACATTGCAATCATTTTTGCATGCTCTTATTCTGTCTCTGGCCACACCAATATTGTCAGTTTTAGCAACCAACTTTTGAAAGCCTGTTGTTCAGAAAGATTAAATATTTCCATCCTAATCAATATCTGGTTATGCTTAAGCAAGACTGGATCTAGGAAACTTTTGAATCTTTTGTGCATGCAATCGATTTTCTTGGGATATGTTGCCATGGAAATCCGTTCTTCGACTCGGATGCGCTTCTGGCTCCTGATCGGACGCCAATCTTGTCGCCTCGGGATGGAACCTGCAAGACAGTCCGCACGTAGAGGGTGCTATGGGGGTTGCCCTTACGAAGGACCGCCCAAGTCAATGAAAATTCACAGCAAGCAGATGTGAGGAGAAGACTCTCACAGAGGAGTTCCCCTTTTGGCGGGTATTCTCTCTCGAGAGCTCTAAGCTCAGGGGGAGCTTCAATGGAGTATCAGAGCTAGTGAATGAGTATGAGTAATAGCGTAAAGTATGCGTAAGAACTACGTACAAAATTGGTATACCTGAGAGATTTGAGGGCGGTGGTATTTATAGGTGATCACCTGATTCCTTGGACGTGCCCTGTATGGGGTCTGAAAACTGTTAGGATTCGAGACGGATTCGAATCAAGTTTGTTATGAGGCTAGTAGGGTCCGTATCTTGTCAATTAGAGGATCGACGGCTAGGAGAGCTGGTTGATGCCTTGAGATTCAGTGATCATATAGACCTAGGCCACTCTTACGGGTCCTAGACCACTTCTGGGCATGATTCCCCTCTTGGAATCTTATTCAGTTATAGTGAATTCAAACTCTCCCGTCGGGTTCCGCAGAGGTATTTTGAATGCCTTGGTTCGACCAGAATGGGGAATAACCTGGTTTTCCGAGGTATAGAATGGATCGGCTCGAATGGCCGAGATATGAGGATAGCTCGGGTTACCGAGGAATGGCTCGGCTCAGATGGCCGAGGTATGAGGATAGCTCGGGTTACCGAGGAATGGCTCAGCTCAGATGGTCGAGGTATGAGGATAGCTCGGGTTACCGAGGAATGGCTCAGCTCAGATGGCCGAGGTATGAGGATAGCTCGGGTTACCGAGGAATGGCTTGGCTCAGATGGCCGAGGTATGAGGATAGCTCGGGTTGTCGGGGCGACCCAACTTTATCAAAGGTGATTCAGCTTCATTGCTTGGATGTTTTGCCGACTGGCTGGTAGGGTGTTTGGATTGGGCATGACCCAATTGTCGATGTGGGCGGTCAATAATGCAATGATGATTTTACCCCTCATCACATGCCCCCAACTCCTAGTCCAAAGTGTAAGTTCGGATATAGGGAGTAAATTCCGGAGGAATCTTATTTGGGGGATTCAAAAAGGTGGGCAATGATAATCTCGTAAATGATGGCAGCTATTTCGTCATCATTTTTTCCGTAGCTCGAGGAGGAAACGCCTCGTTTCCAACAATCCGCGATAGCGAAAGTTCCATGTGGCGGGACTCCTTTATTTCTGGCGCCCGTATCGGGGTTTTGGCATCTAGGGCTTTCTCTCTAAAGCATTTATTTAAAGAGGGCTGGGTGGCGCTCCTTCTGTAACGCTCCTTTGTCCCTGTCATAGAGATTTCCCACTCTTTCTCTGAGCTCTTGCTTGCCTGTTGGTATCCTACCCCCATTCAGCCAATATGAAGGGTCCAAGCGATGTTGCTTCTGAGGTAACCTTTGACGATCTGGATAGGTTCCGTCACCTTTATAGGGTTCCCCTGGATGTAGCCTTATTGGTGCCGAGGGCCGAGCACCAGGTTTCAACCGAGTTAAGCCGGGGAGTCTTCTTCTACGAGGAGAGCTTGAGGGCAGGTCTCCAATTCCTTCTTCATCCGTTGATACAGGAGGTGATGAGGTTTTACAACATATGCCCAACGATGGTAGCCCCAAATAGCTGGCGCAATCTTATCAGGTTCATCTTGATGTGCAGTCATGTTGGGGTGACTACAACCCTTCCCATATTCCGAGTCTGTTACAACCTGGTTTCTGGGAGGAGCTCTGAGTGGCCCTTCATTGGTTCCCGGAAGTCATTAAAGATGATTTTGATAATCCATCTTTGATAAAGGAATGGAAGTCTCGATTTTTTATTGCTGAGGGAAATATTGGGTTGGATTTCTCGAGGGGATGGGCGAGCTATGTGAAGGATCCGGAGGTGCGCCCAGAGTTGAGCGAGCAGGAGAAGAGAGATCGAATGACTCTTCGCAGTGGTTAGGAGGTTTCAACTAGCACTCTGTTAGTAGAGGATGCCCTTTTCGCTGCCGGACTTAGCTCTATCGACCCTCAAGTTGAGTCTTTTCTCTAATGGTCAGCATGTTTATGTAATTCCACTACTGTTTAACTGAACATTTGTTGTGTTTTCAGCCGAGAGGTCTGCATTTGTGGGCCAAATAAGAAGGGAGCCGGGCAAGCGCCATAGGGGCTCCAGCTCCAAGGACAAGCATAGGTCCGAGAAGAGGGCCCGTCCTTTCGGGTCTCGCTCAAAGGAGCTTAGGAAAGACGATGTTGGCCGCCACTCCTCTGCTTCAAAGAGGAAGGAAGCGGAAACGCCGGCCGTAACCGATAAGCCCTCCCTACCGAGGGGGGCGAGATAGCAGAGAAATCATTAGGGGGAGCTCGGAAAGAACCACCAAGGTTTCCCCCCTCCAAATAGTGGTCATGTCAGACAACGCCGAGGAGATGTCGTTGGTCCGTCCGGGGATCCTCCCCTATTCTTCAGTTACCGAGGTGGAGAGTCCACTGCATAGGGAAGAAGCCCCTGCTCAGGTGGAGGGGTCAGAAGAGGCAGCGGCGGCTGCTGAGGCTCAAGTGGAACCACCTGTTGAGAGGTTGGTGGAGGTCGAAGTGCCTCCTTTTGAGGGTCTTTCTGTTACGGCATCGGGGATACCGTGAAAGAATTGAAGTTCAAATGGAGTCTGCAAGAAATAGAGCAGTTGTCGAAGAGGAAGAGGAAGAGGAGGAAGAATCGTTGGACGAAGGGGGTGCTCGGGCCGAGGCTCCCTCAGCCGGGGCCGAAGCATCAGAGGCCCTGCAAGCTAGAGTCTTGATAGAGAAAGCCGAGCGAATAGCGGTTCCTCGGGCCGAAGCCCCTTAGGTCGGCTCTTCGGCCATAGTTCTCTCGTCCACAGCTCAGAGGTGGATGACATGCTTACTGCCTTGATGAGGTCTATTTTGTGCTCGGGAGGAAGTTCCTCGACGGACGAGTCTGCAGCCGAGGATATCATCGATGCGGCTTTTGGTCGGCTTGGGGTGCGAGGGATATTTTCTTCTCCCCGAAATTAGTAATGCTACTCTCATGAAGATTGTTTCGAATTACGCCTTTCGGGTAAGTTATTGTGCCGAAGTTGTAATTCTCGATGGATCGGTTTGACCGTGGTTTCTTACTTGTATTTTTCTTTCAGAATTCCTTGTTTCTTACTTGTATTTTTCTTTCAGAATGCCTTGATTACAAGGGCATTGAATTGGCGCTTGAATTTGGCCACTGGGGCTTACGCTCAGGCTAGAAGGAGGCGGTGACCTTCGGACGAGGGTGGATTCAACTAGCCGGCTCTCTAGGGTCTTAGCGTCCACTAAGGCGGACTTTGAGAGGGTGAGTGAGTCTTACCGTCTTGCAGCCGAGAGGGCCTCTCGGCTCGAGGCTCAAGTCAGAGAGCTCCAGGTTTCCATGAACAATCAGACAAGGCTTGCCTGGAGTTATCCCAGATTAAGGCTAAGCATGCCGATGAAGTTAAGGCCATGCAGCAGTATTTTGAAAAAAGATGGGACCAAGGCTAGTCATGCTGAGGAGAAAAATTGGGGCAGGAGGCTCAAGGAGGAGGAGCGTAAGTGCCGGCAGCGGGATCAGCTTGCCGATCTGAATAGGGAATTTTCGATATGGAGAATCGGCTGAAGTGGCAATATGAGCAGATTGCTAGGCTCACCGATGATCTCGATCGATCTCGCGGGAAGTCGGGAATAAGCAGTTCCGAATTAATGACCTCAAGGATGGTCTTCAACAAAATAAATCGGCCAAGTTGAAGGCCTTGGAAAAGGTTTAGGAGCTGAGCGATAAAATGCTCGGCGGGAGGAAGAGGTATAGTGTCTTCCTATTTATTTGCTTCCGGTGCTTTTCTTTTGTTTGTGGGCTCAAACCCCGATGTTTTGTAGATGGCAGAATTGGGCTCGAGGCGCAGGAGCAATTTAAGGCTCTAAGGGCGGAGTTGTCCGTAAGTCGCCAGATGAATTTCGATCTTGGGGGCCAGTTAACTGAAGCCAACAACCGAATTGCTTCGGCTGTGGAGGAGTACAAGAGTTCCGCCCAATTTTTGAGGAGCGTAGAGAGGCTTGTGCCGATGCATTTCGGTTCGGCAAAAAGAAACTCGAGCGAAGATCTCTCGGATGCATCCCGAGTGTGACTTATCCTTTTTGGATGCCGACGTTTTGATGCTTGTACCCCGGGGCCGAAGAAGCCGAGTATGAGGATATTTCGGACGTCGATCTTGACGCTATCCTGGGCCCTAATGAGGCTGTGGCTTCCGAAGAATGCCCTCAGTCTGTTGCCGAGGAACCCAGACTCTTCCTTCAACATTCGAAGCGGGTGAAGCGAGTCAAACCCTTCCGGACGTTATCAAAGAGGTTCTGGGAACGGACCCGGACCCTGATTCTTAAGGGTCGCTTAAGTATTTTCGCTTTTTCAACCTGTAATCTAATTGAAACTTAATGAATGAGTCTTCTGATTTCTCTTTGCCTTATCGCTTTGGTCATTACTTTTCTGAATGACCTTTTTGTTGGGAGTTCCTTTGGTGGTAAACAAATCATACGCGAAATGCGTTTTAAGGTCGGATAGCCCATAGGGGTTCCGAGTTGAAGATTCTACTTAATTGAAGCCAGATTAGTTGGTTTTCTGACGCATGAGATTGTTCAATTTTTTTGCGAAATGCAATTCCGATTTTGCCTCAGTTGGGGCCGTGGTTAGGTGCGCGCAAACTTACTCGGTTTTGCTAAGGCACAAATGGTTCGGTGGAGAGAGTCAAGAATGGCTCGAGTACCTCGGCTAGGGCAGAGGTTAGATAGTTTGGTTTGTCGAAGTAAAAAGTTGGTACATTTTCTGCCGAGGCATACGAAATGGCTTTTCCAAAGGGCACTGTTTCTGCTCAAGGCATTTATCCGGTTGGCCTTTTCCGATGCGGATCTTTTTAACGTATGCAATAGGCATTCGATTGCCATTAAACGACATCGTTTTCGAAAGGGGATTTCCCAGGTTTGCCCATATCTCAAGGACTTGCGACTGATTTCCTGCATTTAAGGCTCTTGATTCGAGATCAGAGGAAAATCTTTTGCCTTTTGTCACGGCCTGGGAGGCGCGTTCGGCACGCTTTGGAAAGTGCCCTCTTCTTTTGATCTACCATGTGGCAGCGTGGATAGGGCATTTCAAATTCCGGGGCTCCCTTCTTTAATGACTGCCCTCGGCATGCTTGCCTATAAAATGGAAGAGCGGCCGTGTTAGGCTATCTCCCAAGACCTTTTCTTTCTGTGAGTCGTAAGGGCTTTCATGGCGTTTGTTTCATCGAGGATGGAGTGATCGAGCTACCCTTTTGAAAGCTAGTTTGCCCCGATAACTGGGGTGATGGAGAAGCTACTGAAGAGCAGGCAATCCTTAAGGAGGAATTCTCGGAGATCATATGAGAGCGCACGGGAGGCCCGCAGAGGTCATATGGGGAGTGCACGTATGCGCTTTCTGTGTATCCTTTGCCACTTGCCATGGGGATCGCAGGAAATGCAAAGCATACGTATTCCCTGTGGCTGACATGAATTTCGTTTCCTTCCTTAGTTTGAATTCCTCAGTTCATCCGCCTGAGGAATCTTTTTCATGTGAAGAGGGAGGAGGGATGTGTGGGTCTGCTAGTTCCTTGCCTATGTTGTTGTGTAGTGGCTAGCAGACCAGCATCCACTTGGGGGGATGCTTCATTGGCATAAGCATCCACGGGTCCTTGACCTAGTTATGATCCCTCAACGTGTTCATCCGAGGGATCCATGGATGGTCTACTTTGTTCTTTGGCATTAATCAGTGGCTCAACAGAGCTTGTCTGGTTTCTCTGATTTCTGGGGTCGGATGTAAAGACATCGTTATCGACCGAAGCTGCTTAGCCGAGCTTTTATCTTATTTGTATTTTCCGTGCTATGATGCACTTGTAATGCCTCTCAAGAGGTTGTAATTTTTTCATTAACAAAAAAAGTTTCTACTCTTTCTTCTTTTGACATCTGTTTCTTTTTCCGATGTGATTGTGTCGAGAGTTGCTACTCTCATTTTATGCTTTTCGGTCCGTAGCATAATCTATAAGTCCGACAGCGCTTTTGCTACTTTATTTTTGCCAACATGTCATTTAGTCCTCTGTGGAGGAAGTTTTTATCTCTGTTTAGGTCAGAGAAAGGCCTGGGCGGCCCTGTGAGCTCATGCAGTAAACATGGTCCTATTTAAGGGATGAAGTACGTATTTCTTTGAAAAGAAATAACTTACATAATCTTGCTGGCAAGCGGAGAAATGTTACTTACCTCTGCCGAAGCATAATAGGACGTCTTAGTCGCATCAAGTGTTTGAGAAATTACTTGTCTCGGTCGAGGCTTCCAGAAATATATTATTCGGATTGGCCGAGGCTTCCAGAAATATATTACTCGGTTTGTCCGAGACTTCCAGAAATATATTACTCGGTTTGGCGAGGCTTCAGAAAAATATCACTCGGCTTGGCCGAGGCTTCAAGAATATATTTTACTTGGCGCTGCCAAGGTACGGAGACCGTTACTTGGCTCGGCCGAGGCTTCAGAAATATATCACTCGGGTTGGCCGAGGCTTCAAGATTATATTTTACTTGGCACTGCCAAGGTACGAAGACCGTCACTCGGCTTGGCCGAGGCTTCAAGATTATATTTTACTTGGTGCTGCCAAAGTATGGAGACTATCACTCGGCTTGGCCGAGGCTTTAAGAATATATCACTCGGTTTGGCCGAGGCTTCAAGATTAAATTTTACTTGGCACTGCCAAGGTACAGAGACCATCACTCGGCTTGGCCGAGGCTTCAGAAATATACCACTCGATTTGGCCGAGGCTTCAAGATTATATTTTACTTGGCGCTGCCAAGGTACGGAGACCGTTACTCGGCTTGGCCAAGGTTTTAAGATTATTTTACTTGGCATTGCCAAGGTACGGAGACCATCATTCAGCTTGGCTGAGGCTTCAAGATTATATTTTACTTGGCGCTGCCAAGGTACGAAGATCGCTCGGCTAGGCCGATATATTTTACTTGGCGGGTCAAGGTACGAAGATCGCTCGGCTAGGCCGATATATGTTACTTGGCGGGCCAAGGTACAAAGATCGCTCGGTTAGGCGATATATTTTACTTGGCATGGCCAAGGTACAAAGATCGCTCAACTAGGCCGATATATTTTACTTGGCACGGCCAAGGTACGAAGATCGCTCGGCTAGGCTGATATATTTTACTTGGCACAGCCAAGGTACAAAGATTGCTCGGCTAGGCCGAAATATTTTACTTGGCGCAGCCAAGGTACGAAGATCGCTCGGCTATGTCGCAGCCAAGGTACAAAGATCGCTCGGCTAGGCCGATATATTTTACTTGGCATGGCCAAAGTACGAAGATCACTCGGCTAGGCCGATATATTTTACTTGGCGCGGCCAAGGTACAAAGATCGCTTGGCTAGGCCGATATATTTTACTTGGCGGCCAAGGTACGGAGATCGCTCGGCCCAGCCAAGGATTTTATGACCTGCTTCTCATTGCAGCTTTCAAGGAGAGTTATAAGAATTTTGCAAGCCTTTGAGAATTAAATTTAATTCAATGAACAAAAATGAGTTTAGTAAGAGCGTACTTTCACTGATGGTATGCGCAAAGATTATCCGAGTTCCACGTTCAAGGAATAGATTTCATCCAAATCTTGGAGTTTGTAGGTGCCGGGTCTGATTACTTCGGTCACTTGGTAGGAGCCCTCCCAATTTGGGAAATAATTTTCCTTGCTCTAGTGGCTTCGAGACGGATGCCTTCCGAAGCACCAGATCGCTGAGGAGGAAAAACTTCCCTCGGACTCTGATGGAGTGATAATGAGCTACTCTTTGTTGATAGGCGGCCATCCAATTCGGGCCTTCTCTTGACTTCTTCTATCAGGTCAAGATTAGTTCGGAGCTGCTCGTCATTGGATTCTTCTAAATAGCCCTCTATACAAGGGGAGGGAGTCCGATCTCCACAAGGATTACGATTATGCCAAAAGCCATCTTGAATGGGGTCTGCCCTGTGGGTACTCTCTCGGTAGTCCGATATGCCCATAATACATTGTGGAGCTCCTCGGCCCATCGGCCTCGCGCCCGGTTGAGCCGAGCTTTAATTCCCTGCAAGAGAGTTTGGTTGGTTACCTCGCTTCTTCATTAGCTTGAGGATGTCCGACCGACGTCAGGCGATGGAGAATGCCATGGTCCTCGCAGAACTTCGGAACTTAGGGTTGTCGAACTGCTTCCCGTTGTCAGTGATGATAGTGTGGGGAAGACCGAAGCGGCGATGATGGATCTCCACATGAAGTCTTTAGCACGGGCTTCGGTTATCTGGGCGACTGCTTCGGCATCAACCTATTTAGTAAAATAATCAATTGCAACAAATAAGAACTTCCTTTGCCCTGTTGCGAGAGGGAAAGGGCCAAGAATATCCATCCCCAACTTGGCGAAGGGCTAGGGGGATATGGAAGTCAGGTGCGCCGAAGGGAGCCTTTGAACATTCGAATGCCTCTGGCATGAATCACAAGTTCGAACAAGGTCATCGGCATCTTTTTGCATCGTCGGCTAATAATACCCTTGATGCAGCACTTTGTGCCATAGGGCCCTACCACCAAGGTGATTGCCGCAGATGCCTTCGTGGACCTCCCGAAGAGCATAGTCGGCCTCTGTAGGTCGAAGGCATTTGAGCAGCGGCATTGAGAAGGACCGCTTGTATAGCCGGTCATCAATCAGAACATAATGAGATGATAGCAATTTCAACTTTCTTGCTTCCTTTCTATCAGTGGGCAGCAACCCTTCTTTGAGGTACTGGTGTAGGGGGTCCATCCAGAATGGTTTGATGTCAACCTGCATCATCTGATCAACATCGGCGATGCTAGGCTTCTCCAGGACCTCCAGGTGGAATTTTCGCTCAAGATCCATTGACTCCGTAGTTGCCAGGCGGGACAGTAGGTCGGCATGCATGTTTTCAGTCCTTGGGATCTAGACAATTTTAAATTCATCGAAATAGGAGGATAGATCGCGCACCTTTTGGAGATATTGAATCATACTCAGCTCTCGAGCCTTGAATTCTTTCTGCACCTGGCCAGCCACCAATTGGGAGTCGATCTAGGCAATCAATTTCTTGACTTTAAGCTCACGGGTGATTCAGAGTCTGAAGAGCAGGGCTTCATACTCTGCTTCATTGTTTGAAGCTGGAAAGGAGAAGCAATGCCATATTCAAAGGTTGCGCCTTCCGACTGGTGAGGACCAGGCCGGTGCCAGAGCCACCCGCACTGGAGGATCCATCGGCGTGAAGCAACCATGGGGCGCTGAGCTTTGGTTGTCTGGGGGTATCCGAAACAGAGCCATCTTCGGGTATGGTGCATTCGAGGAGGAAGTCTGCTAGAACTTGGACTTTAATGGCTGGACGACGCTGATATTGAATGTCATGCTCGCTCAGCTCGATAGCCCTTTTGGTCATTCTCCCCAATGCTTCTGGACGATGGATAATTGCCTTGAGGGGTTGGTCGGTCAGGACGATGACAGTATGCGCCTGGAAGTATGGTCACAACTTTCGGACCGATGTTACTAGAGCTAGGACCATCTTCTCGACTCGAGTGTACCTCGTTTCAGCGTCTTTGAGTAATTTGCTGACATAATAGATAGGTCTTTGGACTTTGTTCTCCTCTCTGATTAGCACCGAGCCAACAGCGTCTTCAGAGACCGCCAGGTATAGATTCAGCACTTCCCCTGGCTTCGGACTACTGAGGAGAGGTGGCGAGCCGAGGTATTTCTTGAGGTCTTCGAAGGACTTCTGGCAATCTGGGGTCCACTGAAAGTTTTTGGCCGACCGAAGCACTTTGAAGAAGGGAAAGCATTTCTCGGCCGACCAAGCAATGAAGCGGTTGAGGGCTGCTACCCTCCTGGTGAGGCGCTGCACGTCCTTGACTGACCCTGGCGGAGCCATTTGTTGCAGGGCTTGGATTTTCTGAGGGTTTGCCTCGATGCCTCGCTGTGAAACCATGAAGCCGAGGAATTTTCAAGTTGACTCTGAAGGCATTTAGTGGGGTTGAGCTTCATCTGATATTTTTAAAGTGTAGCGAAGCTCTCCGCAAGGTCCTCGATGTGCTGGGATGCCTCCTTGCTTTTTATCAGCATATCATCAACATACACCTCCATGTTCCGATCGATTTGCTCCTTGAAGACTTTGTTGACCAGCCTTTGGTAGGTGGCACCTGCATTTTTCAAACCAAAGGGCATAACTCGGTAGCAATAGATACCTCGATCGATGATGAAGGTGATTTTCTTCTCGTCTTGGGCGCCATTCGGATCTGGTTGTAGCCCGAATAGGCATCCATAAAAGTTAGCATTTGATGGCCTGAAGTTGAATCCACGAGCTGATCAATCCGCAGAAGAGGGAAGCTTTCTTTTGGGCAGGCCTTATTGAGGTCAGTGAAGTCGATGCAGATCCCCCATTTGCCATTCGACTTCTTCACTATGACCACGTTCGCCAGCCAGTCGGGGTAACTAACCTTTCGGATAAACTTGGCTTTGATGAGCTTATCTACCTCTTCTTCGATGGCCTTTTAGCGCTTTGGGGCGAAGCTCCTTTTCTTCTGCTTAATGGGCCTGAATGTTTCGTCCATGCTGAGGCGGTGGACCAGGACATCTGGGCTGATTCTAGGCATATCCAATGCAACCAGGCGAAGACGTCGGCATTCCTTCGAAGGAACTCAATTAATTCTTGTCGAAGCTTTCCTTCTAGGTGCGATCCGACCTTTATAGTTCGGTCGGGCCAAGCCTCGTCAAGTGGTACCTCCTCCAGTTCTTCGGTCAGCTCTCCTTGTTGCTCGGCGAGATCTTCCCAAGCGTCCAGCCCATCCACCTCGGGCTTTCTGGATTGAAGGTTGGTAACAAAGCAATGCCAAGCTATGATCTGACTTCCTCGAACAACCCCCACTCCCCATTCAGTGGGGAATTTTATGGCGAGATGGGGAATGAAAATGATGGCTTTAGAGATATTTTCCCTGGTCTACCGAGGATGGCGTTGTAGGGAGATCTGAGCTTGGTCACGAGGAAATCCATGAACATGGTAGCCACGGGGCCAGGTGCCGGCTCAGACTGACAGAGTGATGACTCCTTCAGGGATTATGGAGTCACCTGTGAAGCCCACTAGGGTGGACTCCACCGGTTGAAGGCTTTCTACCCAAATTTTAACCTCACAAAGGCATCAAATACAGAACGTTAACAGAGCTTCCACTATCAACCAAAATTCGGTGTACATCATAATTGTTCATATTTAAAGATACAATCAAAGCATCATCGTGGGGGTATTGTACCTTCCCAAGGTCTTCATCAGAGAAGGTGAGCTCATCGACTCGAGCTTTCTTCGGCAAGCTTTCCTCCTCGCCGGCCAAGAGGATGGGGATCCGGCCGCCGTTATCATGTTGACATTGCCGAGGACCGGGGATTCGGTGGAGGAAGTTGGCGAGGCTCGGGTTGGCATTCTCCTCATCGTTCGGCTCAGGGGGCCCCTAAACCGGTCCAGTCTGCCCCAGATTAATCGCTCGATCTCGTTCTTTAGCTACCAGCAGTCTTTAGTATCATGCCCGTAGTCCCGATGAAAGCGATAGTACTTGGCAGGGTCCCTCCGAGTTGCATTGCCTCGGAGAGGGGGAGGCCGGGGAATTTGCCGCTCAATCTCCATTAGGATCTATGCTCTTGCGCGGTAAGGGGAGTATAGCGGTCGAACCTTCAGGCCAGACTCCGAGTTCGGTCTCGAGACGGCGGTGGAGGAGCTCTGCAGTGGCGAGGTGGGCTAGCACAGCGGTGGGTCCGCTGCTTGTCTGAGCCCTTTGCCTCTTTCTTCTTCAGCTGCTCGACCGAGCTGACCTCCTCGATTCTTCCATCCTTGTGTACTTGTCCGCCAGGGACATCATGTCCGAAAGGCTCTTCGAGTAATTAACCTTTAGAGCTAGGTAGAAGTCTCCCTCCTTGACACTCCTCGGCCAGGGCGGACATGGCCACCTCGTGGTTGAGATGGTCGACTTCTAAGAGAGCCGTGTTGAAGCGGCCGAGGTAATTCTTCAGCGATTCCCCTCTCTCTGCTTGACCTCGGAGAGGAATCGGATCTCCATCGCTGGCGATGGCTGTTGACGAACTGGCTGATGAGCAGACAGCTCAGCTCATCAAAAGAATCAATGAAACCTGGCTTTAAGCTGTTGAACCAGGTTCGGGCAGATCCCCTTAAGGTGGAGGGGAAGGCTCTGCACAGGATCACATCTGATGCCCCATGGAATATCATGATGGATCTGAAGCTGCTGAGATGGTCGTCGGGATCGGTGGATCCATGATACGGCTCGATGGTATGGAGCTTGACATGAGGGGAATCACTTCCTCATGGTCCTCTCGGAGAAGGGAATGCCCTGCTCCGCTTTCGGTTAGATGGAGGAGATTGCTGGCGGCGTCCAACTCCCGACGCCATTCTTGCCGCATCTCCTGCAACTGTAGCCTGATCCCCTCATCCATAGTGGTAGGAGGGATCGGGCGATGGGAAGGCAGCAACGGTGTCGAGTTCTGGAAAGACACCGGGGAAGGGGAGTGAACCCACCTAAATCTGAGCGGGCTCTTCCCTCCAGCTCGCTGCGGTGCTGGTTTTGCCTTTGCGGGCTGGCGATGATAATCCGCTGCTTCCCGGATTGGAGGAAGAAATTGCTGGCGGAGCAGGGGTAGCGGCCTCTTCGTAAAGCTGAGGAGGGGAACGGCAGGGCTAGGGGTTGCCTGGAGCCCCTGGACCAACTGGATCAATGCCTGTACCTACTGGACCAGAGTGGCGAGCTGTCCAACGTTACCACCGTTGCCGGTAGCGAAGGGTTTCAGCTAGCAGTGGCGGTGGAGGTATTGTACCGCTAATCGGATTAGGCCTTTGAGAGGCGGCCTGGTCTTGAGCTTTAGATGTAGCTCTCTTCCGATTGGCCATTAGAGGATGCTTTTCTCTGGTTCTTGAGTCTTATCTTCTGGATCACAAGTTTATGGGACTTGAGGCCAAATATGTTGCCGTGGAAATCCATTCTCCGACTCGGGTGCACTTCTGGCTCCTGATCCGGACGCCGATCTCGTCGCCTCGGGTGGAACCTGCAAGACAGTCCGCACGCAGAGGGTGCTATGGGGGTTGCCCTCTGCGAAGGACCCTCCGATGCCAAGTCAGTGAAGATTCACAGCAAGTAGATGTGAGGAGAAGACTCTCACAAAGGAGTTCCCCTTTTGGCGGGTATTCTCTCTCGAGCGCTCTGAGCTCAGGGGGAGCTTCAATGGAGTATCAGAGCTAGTGAATGAGTATGAGTAATAGCGTAAAGTATGCATAAGAACTGCGTACAAAATTGGCATACTGAGAGATTTGAGGGCGGTGGTATTTATAGGTGATCACCTGATTCCTTGGACGTGCCCTGGATGGGGTCTGAAAACTATTAGGATTCGAGACGGATTCGAATCAAGTTTGTTACGAGGCTAGTAGGGTCCGTATTTGTTAGTTAGAGGATCGACGGCTGGGAGAGCTAGTTGATGCCTTGAGATTCAGTGATCACATAGACCTAGGCCACTCTTGCAGGTCCTAGGCCACTTCTGGCATGATTCCCCTCTTGGAATCTTATTCAGTAATTCGAACTCTTCGCGTCGGGTTCCGCAGAGGTATTTTGAATGCCTTGGTTCGGCTAGAATGGGAATAATCTAGTTTTTTGAGGTATAGAATGGATCGGCTCGAATGTTCGAGGTATGGTCGGCTCGGATGAGGATAGCTGGTTTTTCGAGGTATAGAATGGATCGGCTCGAATGGTCGAGGTACGATCGGCTCAAATGGCCGAGGTATGAGGATAACTCGGGTTACTGAGGAATGGCTCGGCTCAGATGGCCAAGGTATGAGGATAGCTCGGGTTACCGAGAATGGCTCGGCTCAGATCTCGGGTTACCGATGGCTCGGCTCAGATGGCCGAGATATGAGGATAGCTCGGGTTATCGGGGCGACCCGACTTTGTCAAAGGTGATTCGGCTTCGTCACTTGGATGTTATGTCGACTAGCTGGTAGGGTGTTTGGATTGGGCATGACCCAATTGTCGATGTGGATAGTCAATAATGCAATAAAGATTTTATCCCTCATCAGGATCGATAGCTCTCTTTTCTTTTTCTTGTTTGCATGTGACTTTCCGACAAAGTTGGTTCAAAAAATGAAAACTTTATCAGTTCAACTATCTCTTTCCATCTTTGAAACACCTTTGGCCTATTCTTGGAAACTTTGCAAGATGTCACTGCTGGGCTATTCTCTGGAACTTGAAAGAGGTCATGCATGGGATCGAGCGTGCACTGTGGGACAGATAATGATGATAAGTTTTTTGAAAAATAGTGATTTAGTAAGTCTCATATGAATTTATGGGTTGTGGTTGTGGCTTGTTTGATTTGCTTTGCCAAAAGTTCTAAGTTGATAAAAGAAAGTTTAGATGATGGATATAGTTTTTATGTCTGAATGAGTGTAACTGGGTCATTGAAGTCTATCCTCCAGGCTGACAGAGCCATAGAACTGAGATTTAATCTAATTAGAGGTCTAAGTGAAAGTCTCTGCTCTTTGAGATCAAATCCCTGCCCTTAAAATGTCAAGGGTTACACCACTCCCCTTCCGTAAGCTGGCAGGAATTATACCATCGAAGCAAACATGTTCGGCAGTGAACTCCATCTGCATGAATTGGCCTTGATATAAAAATTATGTTGGAAGGGAAAGTTTCACCTAAGATTGTTTGATCGAATGGGCGTCTTCATATAGATTGTGTGATCTAAACAAGGGTTAGGCACTTGTAAGATGTTATTAGAGTGTCGCATCCAAGGTTCCCGGGCCAACGGTGGATATAATCTCGGCGTAGCCGTGTACATTTAGCATCACAGCCATTCTCAACGTTTATTATACATGCCATATAACTACCTTACAACTAGAGGTGCAACTTGGGTCGGATTTAATTCGGCCCGTGAAATTTGATTTGCAGTATTTGAATTAATGTTTGCTCAACCCAAATTCAAAGATCTGGATTTAATCCGAACCGATTTGTAATTAATTTGAACTTAAATTACAGTCAACCCAAATCCAAGATAACCTGAACCCGAGGTGCAAGGAATTTTTTTTGACAGAACCCAATGTTAATATGATTATTATGGACTACTAAATGCAGGAGATTACAAGGTATGATCTCCTTAAGAAGGTAAAGGTTAGTGTCCTCTCTTTATTTCTCTTCCTTTAAAAGATGATAAATGTGAAGCTTATTTGTTTTAAATTTTAGCTTATTTGAGTAATGTTAAATTTATTTATTTTAGCTTAACATATTTTTTTTATCGATCTAAATTTTAAATCTAAACTTAATTTAAAATAATTTTTAAAAATAAAAATAAAAATAAAAATAATATTTTATAAATAAATTAGAATTAGAATACAAGGGAACCGTTTCATTAGCCGAGTTGCACCCCTAGCTACAACGTCCGGTGGGGTCCAAAAAATTAAAAAAGCCAGCTTTTTTTTTTTTTTTAATTCTTGGTTAAAAAAGCGCTTCATCCCCTCTTATCTTCTCTCCCGTTCGCTCGTTTCATTGTTGCCTCATTATTTCGGAGGGGAGATGGCGGCAGCTCTGGCGGGGCACTCAGCTCTCTTCTTCGCTTTAAATTCTTCTTCTTCTAAGGTTGAGGCTAGGGTTGCGGTTGGGGTCTCGAGCGCCGGGGTTCCGGTGACCAATCAATGCTCGATGCTAGGGTTCGGGAGGTCCCAATTGATCGGAGCCAGGATTAGCATCTCCCAAGCCCTCCCGCCCAATCACATCTTTTCGAGGACTCCCGTCGTGCCCATCGTTGCCCGTGAGTATCCCAATCCGTTCCTCATTTTGTGCTGCTTTTTTCCTATCTTTTCCCCAAGTTGAGTTTTTTTTTTTTTTAACAAAAAATCGAATTTTGGATATCGGATGATTCTGAGACGAAAAGTAGGAATAGACTCAAAAAAAAGTGGAATTTTTATTCCAAGGTTTGACGTAATTGACTGGATTTGTTGCGATGTCTAAACGTGAATAATAATCTCGCTCTGAATACTGGGAAACTAAAAGCTATACTAAAAGCCAACACTATGTTGAGCTATCTTAAAACCAAGTCTATGCTTCTGTTATGGTCTGTTTGGATGGAAGGGAATGAAGGGGAGGAAAAAGAAAAAAAAAAAAAGAGGTAAAAGGTTAAGAGGATGAAAGAAAGAGGAGGAAGAGAATGGAAGTAACCTGTTCTTTTTCTTTATTCTTAAAAGTTTAAATTTGTTAACCCCAATTTAGGATAAGGTGAAGAGGGAAAAAATGTTTAAATCATACTTTTTATAGAAAAAAATATTTTTTATTTTTTTCTTTATTCTTTTATTTCACTATTTATTCCTATTCTGGAGGGGTATAATTGTCATAAATTTTTATAACTTCTTTTTCTTTCATCCTTTCCAAACAAGAGAGGAAGAACAATCCTTCCTTTCCTTTTTTCCCTTCCATTCCTTTCCTTCTTTTTACTCTTTCATTCCTTCCAAACATCCAAACATAGCCTAAATGATTCTAGCTTTCTGTCATGGGTTCTTATTCACAGGTAATCATGTGGAGCAAGATTTCAATTAAATTACTCATTGTAAATGTTTTGAATATTTAACGAGCTCATTTTTGCTCAGCTTCTTTGTTCATATCAGTCTGGGACATAAGATAATGTCGGATTATTAAGGCTACCAGACCTCTTTCCTGGGAAATGTTTTTTTTTTTTTGATTTTTCTTGTCCGCTTTCAAATTTTTGTGTGAAAATTAAAAAACACATTCATTTATTAAAAATAAATTTTTTAAAATTTAAAAATTTAGAAAAAGGTTCCTGGATGATCGAAGTATGACGGTGGGTTATGGAGGGAGATGCTATGGTGAAGGCAATGGTGGATGAGGAGTGGTGAAGGTGTGGTAGCGATGGTGGCAAGGAATAGTAATGGTGGTGATAATAATGGGTGATGGATACGGCGATAGTGATGATGAAAGTACGGTGGTAACGATGATAAAAAAAGTTAATGCAATGAAGATTTGATAGTGGCCGTAGTAGATCTATGATTGTAATTGTAGCATTGGTTGCAGTAGCGGAGGGAAGGTGATGATAATTATAGCGTTTATGAGTGATATATGGTCTATGATGAAGCATAAATCGTTTAATGATGGTGGATGATGAAAGTATGATGAAGGATTGCGTAGATATAATGATGATGGTGATGAATAGTAAAAATAATGATAACAATAATGGGTGGTAGAAGAATGGTGATGATCATGGATGGTGAAGGAATGGTTGATGATGAAAGTGATAGTAAATAGTGAAAATATGATAATAGAAATTGTAGAGAAAATACCACTTCTTTTTAAAAGAAAATCATAAAAAATAATCTAAAATTCTTTTTTTATATTTAAAAGATCAACTAATTTTTTAATTTAAAAAATATTAGGTTTGAATATAAACTTTTAATTTGGGTTATGCATGAGAAATTTTTTTAAAAAATACTCTTAGAAAAGTTTTTGTACATCATCATTGAACGTGATGATTCACTCATGCATGGGTCTGCACCAAAGGCTCACTTGTGGATCTCATAGCATAGACATGAAGGTGAATCATCATGCTCAATGCAAACTGTCCTATATCGGAGCGGTGTACAAAAACTTTTGTCAATACTTTCAATTTTTCCCAACCAAACAGGCCCTCTTGGATGAGCTTATGCACCTGTATCACGGAAACTTAGACCTTAAGCTATGGTAGATGAGCTTAGCTACTAGTATCACAAAAAGCGTCCGTCCAAATGAACCTTACAATCTGCACTACTTGCGTGTGTTTGATGATTTAACTTGAGACCTTTTGGATTCAGGTAGGGTGTGCCCTTTCACCGGAAAGAAGGCAAACAGGGCCAATAAGGTCTCCTTCTCAAACCACAAGACAAAGAAGCTGCAATTTGTGAATCTACAGTACAAGAGGGTGTGGTGGGAAGCTGGAAAACGCTACCTCAAGCTGCGCCTATCCACTAAAGCACTCAAGACCATCGAAAAGAATGGGTTGGATGCTGTTGCTAAGAAGGCTGGAATCGACCTCAGGAAAAAATGAGCTCATCTGGCCATCTGGAATTTCTCCTCTGCTGTAGTTAACTCATAATTCTTTTTCTTTTTGTTTTTTCAAGCGTTTGGACAAACCTTGAACTGCACTGGAAGTTAAAAGTCTACTCCAGCAATCGCTTCTTATATGGTTTCATCTCAATTTGAACCTGGCATACATTAGGCAATCTTTCACCAGGCACCTTGATTATGTTATCGAGCTTTTTAACCTCACCTAAAAATGTTCCTCAATCTACAGAGCAAACCGCATCCAGGTAAAATACAGGCTGTTGGTTTTTTTAGTTGGTTTTGCAATTGCATCGAATTCATTATCGGCCACATGCTATAACAATTCTCACAACAAAGGGTACATCCTGGTTGTAACTGTGGAACTCCCTTCGCCATAAAGTCCATCTGATAATTTAACAAAAGGGAAAGAATATAACAGCACAAAGCAAGCATATGAAAACAAGATAGAACGACCCTCGTCTAATTGCACGTGTGCTTTTGTGCCCACTGGCCGGAGATAATGGAGAAATTGTAAAGGATGCACAGATGGAGATTCATTTGCAATTCTTGTAAGGTATAATCTATTTAAAAACAGTTTTTCCACTGTTAAAAAACATTCTGGAGCTTGAAAAAGAGTACATTTGCATTGTACATCCTCTTTTATTCAGTCTTAGTTTTGATTGATATCGAGAAATATACGATCAGCGCTTCTTGATTTCAAAGTAGTAGTCCAGTTCCAGATGGCATCTTTTGTCATCATCTTCAAACTGCAATAAGCACGAAACCAAAATAAATCCTATGCAAGGTATATTTTGTTATCGATCACCAGATAGAGGATTCCAGACAAGCGACCACAAAAAAAAAAAAGGAGGGCTGAAAATCGGGAAGCCTGCAACAAAGTTAATAATGACAGATTTGATCTTACCTTAAGTTTTGCTGAGTAGATTCCACGAGCAATTGAACCAGATGGAGTAGTCTCTTCTTCCAGCAAATGTTCATAGGGATCGCGTTGAGGAGCAAAAGTACCAAGCATTCCCTTTCTTTGATCGACTGAAATTTGAGAGGCAAAAAGGAAGTTTTTTTTTTTTTTTTGGGAGAAGAAGTGGTTGGACAAGTTCCACTAAAATTCACTAATAAGGAGAAAAGAGGCTTCAACCATGAGCAGAGCAAGACAAAGCTATAAGCATATATGACCATGCAGAAGCACATGCAACCATGCTCTGGCTAAGATAATTTAATTTCAAAGATCTATGGAAGTCATAACTATCAGTTGCAAACACAAAACGATCAACAGAGGGTTTGGGGACCAAACATTTGGTAGGAGAGGGAACTGAAAAAGGACCAGCTAGTGTGATCTTCTGTGTTCATCATGTTTGATACAACTCTCAAGATTTTCAGGTTGCAGTTGTAATGTTCCATCAGTTTTAACAGCAAGGAGATATATCTATATTATTCTCGACCAGGCTAAATTTCATAAGTTACAAGATTGTAATGGCACACATAAGGTTTCGTCTGATAAACCATTTTGTAATTTCATAAGTTACAAGCATATGTGCTTCACATGGCACTTGAGGCATGCCTTAATAAACCATTCTGTCATGATCTTCTGAGTGTTAGGTCTGATGTTGAGTTCAGCTTGTTAGGAGATATATCTATATACAAGATTGTCAGGCTTCTGTTAAGAGTTAGGCGATACTTGCTACATGCAAAGGGAAAACTAGTTGGTATAAATGTATGTTGACAAGCCAAAACTAGTCCAGAAAGAGTATGTTGATTAATGAAATTACAGTGCTCAAATAATATCATAGAAATGAGTTGTTTTTCCACAGCTACTACGTGAAGAGTGGAGGTAAGATTCGAGTATTTGGGAATACATCTTGTCATGAACTACTTGTGTCCTACCTGTAGCTCATTGAAGGAAGTAGTGGTGATGCTATATAAAAAGCAGGAAGACTTCCATTGACCTCTCCTTTCTGAAAACATTTTAGTTACATAACAAGGGAATGCTGAGCCTTATAAAACAACACACAGCAATATTGGGGGCAGCTACTACAGGAAAGCAGATCAGAACTAGAATGGCAAGTAAATGTCATGCTAACATGTTGTATGGTCCTACAATTGGGTGGTTGAAACTGATATGAAAGATATAAGTAGGCAAGGAAAACTGATAAAATATAAGCTATGTTAAAGTGGAGGCCTTACAAATTTATCCCATTGAGAAGAAACAACTAATATTTGACTGATTCATCACAGCACAAGGGAATTCATAATTCTCATTAAATTATTTAAGGAACAGGCACAAGAAAGCCAACCTACAAGCTAGCAGAGTTGCATGCAATTCTGGACTTAACTAATTTATTTCTGATGTTCATTGCATTTCCTTAATTCTCCAAAAGTTAGATTTCATTAAGTATTCACTTCATGATGGCATATATTTTCAACCAAATGAATAAAAATGTCAAGCTTGCTGTAACTATGGAGCAGGAAATTTCAAGGTTCTGTCATCAGTTTGGTTTTTCCCACCCCACAGGTCAATGTAACAAAACACACCTTGGAGACCTTTCTTCCAGACTGTGTTGGAGTAAGTTAAGCCAGACACAATGTTATGCTTAACACTGAAAGTCAGCTTGAGACGATATTGTGATCCTTCCTTGAGAGTAAATAGAACACGGCTTTGATTCTCGGTTACCGGTAAAGGTGTAGTAATTTCAGCACAGCCTTCAGATACAATTCCAATGGAGTGGAATGTAACTTCAGGTTCCATTTGGCCTGCAAAAGGTGACAGGTTTTGAAAGCTGCGTCAAAACAAAATTTTAATTAGCAAGTAAAGAAAGACTGACCATTTAATTCTCCTTCAAGACAACCAAGCAGCTTCTCTTTCCACCTCCTCAAACTTTCATCATCCTGCAAGACTCATAGGATTTTAATTGAAGCTAAGTTGACTAAAATTAGTCCTGTAAATGCAAAAAGAATGTAAGAGATGCATTAAATATTAGTAACTGTGTTATTCCCTGGTTCAGTACTGACCTGTACCACTTTGCACCAACCATACCGTATTATATCAGGACACTAAGGTTCTGTTTGGTATATGAGCCGAACTGATCCACACCATCCACACCATTTCAAACTAAGCAAAACTATCCTCTACCACCTGACTTCATGCAGCACCATGGTTGGAAGAGAGAAAAAAAAAAAAATACTAGAGTCTAGCTCAGTACGGAGAGCATACCATACTGGTCATATCATATCATACGATACTGGTCATATCATATGATACTGAGCTAGTCATATACTGGTATGATAGTATCAGTTTTGCAGACCTTGCTCCTGACACTACAAATATATGGTAAGATTTTCCTAAAGTATAGGAAAAGAAGAGTAGGAGCAGAAGCCAATAAATCCCATTCCCATTTTTAATGCATATATGATAATGAGGACATCAAATCATCCAACTAAAGGGGTGTTAATGCTAGTGTCTTTTATAAAGTGTATGCTACGAAGATTTACTCCACGGGTGAAAACAAGAATTGTAAATCAGAGGTGTCTCATCAAAACAACAGTCATGTGCTGAGAGAATGAGAGGGAAACTCTCTTAATAATGCATTTCTGTTGGTGCAGTTTTCTCAGGTGATGATAGACGTGTTGCAAAAGAAGCTTTTAAGAAAATAAAAAAAAGGAGGTTATCCATTTGTAGAATAGGAATCAAGCTGATTTTATTTATTAATCTATTGTCTTCGATATACAGTCTGGTATAAGAATTCTTTTTGTAAGTTGAGTAGTAATAAATCTATGGTTCTCTTTGAATACATATATCAGATACCTCCTATGGAACTGTTTATCTTCTTCTTTTTTAAAATAATAAAAAAAAATCTTTATGTAGAATGATTATGTGAACATGTAGATATCCCTCTATTTGCAACCTGATGGATCCATCGATAGAATCAATATTTAGATTGTAGAACACAAGCAATTGTCACCCACTACCAGAGTTTTGGACAACTATGGGATCTAATACTAAAAATCTTTTGTTTCTATTTCAGCTGTAAGCATGATATTGAACTATGTATATATAACATATTTCTGAGTTCTTTTTGTTTTTAGTCATTGTTTGAATAGATATATCTTTAGAAAGAGTGATCTTTTAACAATCCATGGTAAGGATAGAGGTAGAGGTAGACCTAAACTAACATAGACAGAAAAAAAAAAAAAAATATAACTATTTGTAATTTGAATGTCGACTTGGGCCTGAATAGAGCAGAGTGGAGAAGCAGATTCATGTAGCCGAACCCATGTAGTTGGGAAAAGGCTTAGATGAGTTAAGTTGAGTTTGAATAGATATACTTTCGCTCAATTTGCAACTTGAGGGATCCATGGACAGGAGTTGGGTTCCAAGACCCCAGATCACAAACAACTACTGTTATTAGAACTTTAGGTGACTATAGGATCCAAGGTGCTAGGCAAATTGCCAAAAACCACCAGATGGTTCAAAGATGGTGACACCTGACAGACAAGGCAAACTTGACCTTTGGTACTGCAAAACAATGAAAGGCAAACAAGAAAGTACCCAAGAAAGACAACAAAAATTGATGATAATGAGTTGGCGGACCTGAATTTAGAGGCAATGTTAATGCATCAGACATTTTTGATGGGTTACACGACATACACCATCAATGATGAAGAACTTATACTAGAGTTATATGAAAGTCATGAAATTTTTAAATGGCCAAAATGTAGAAGAGCATTCTAGCAGCATCATTGTAGCTAACCTAAATTTAACAGCCACCTTTTAAAACTTATGGACTAGCCAAATCAACCTTATTTTCCAATACTCACTCAACTCAATTCAACTCATCTAAGCCTTTTCCCAACTAAACCTTATTTTCCAATATGAAACAAAAATCAGACCTTATTTAACTTTTACAAACCCACATGACATTCATGACTCAAAGAAAAGGAATATAAAAACTAAGGTGGTGATTGTCTGATATTTTTTTCCCCATCACCTTATGCCTTTGACCATGATGTCTCTTCCTTACCTTTATGGTCATTATGATGCAAGGGATACGGTTATCAAGAATATTCAAGAGGAATATTGGCATCACATTTTTGTCCTCAAGGTTAGTCATACTTCAATCCACCGCAGAAAATATTGGATCAAATCCAGTTGTCATTCCATGAAGATATTCCAGATATTGCATGTCCTTTCTTGCTATTTTGATGTGCATCTTAGTAGCATAACTGATGGCAAAGGTTGATGATTCTTTACTCTCATAGTTTATACTATGTAATGTCAATGCAATTCTGACACAGATCTGGAAAGGCAATGGGAAATATGATCTAGTTATTAACCAAAGGCAAACCTCAAACCTGATCTAAAATAGGATCATTAGAGTACGTGGGATACACCTCAGAAACAAGACTATTTTATGCACATTAATTTTCAGCCATATGGAACACAGCCCTTGACTATTCTAAAGCCTACTGAGCAACCAAATCTACCTTATCTGCAACAGGATACCTAATTATATCACCTTCTATAAGAAACAAAAATTTATTTACAGTTTATAAAGAGGTGTTTAAAAACAAAAATGACTGACCCAAAATGGCATTTAGCCCTGTAAAGTGATTCAGATAAAAGCTAGCCAGCAGTTGTTGAACTCGTAATTAAATGTCATATAGGATTTCAGCAAGATATATCCTGTCACAACCTAATTGTCTGCCATAAGATTTCACTTCCTACAAATGGTAAATAGTTTTGGCCCTGCTTTTTCTCTTACTATAAGTAAGACTTTCAGACCATGGCTTCAGAACATAAACATAAAAGCAGAACTTAATAATTATGATCACATACAGTTTCCAGATTTGGTAATCATTATCATGCCAGTACAGATTAATTCAACTTTTCATCACATGTGGACAAATAAATGAGCAGATCTGTTGTAAATCTGTGGATTCTAAACAAGAATTCAAATCTCAAGGATCAGAAACATATTGACAAATAGCTGGTATCGTATGATCCTTGATATGGCACGGTGATCCTAGATACACCTTGATTATGTGTCAAAACAAATAGGCAAATAAAAAAGGTGTACAGAGAATGACAGAGTTGATATGGCTCAATACGGGCAATATGGGTTTGGTTCACCCAATATTAATGTATACTAGCCCCTATATGTTGGCCAATGCAGTTGCAGTACATAACCACATTTCATCTTTGCTCTATGTAGGGCAAATATGTCCTAGAAAAATGAATATCAACCTGCATCAGATATCTAGAGCATTTCTTAACAACAGGTGGAGTTATAAGAGTGATATGGAGCATCGAATGTGGGTAGACAAGTCAGCCGATTGGAAACACCTTCATGGGTCAAGCCATATTCAAGATCAACAAGTAGTTGAAGAAGAATTTTCAAGGTCATCTTTGCAATGACAGCAAAGATACTAATATTGATTTGTTCATTTTGTGTTTAAAGAAAGAATAGATGAATTTCAACAAAGCACACAATGGCATCATGTGAAGATTTATGCTACTAAGAACCCTAGGATGGGGAGGTGGATAACAGAGAATGATGGTCAAAACCTACTAATTTATCAAGGAGGTTTTATATACATAAGCTCAGGCTTCTCCCCAATCGGCTTCTATTCCTTGATGCTGGCTTCTTTTTGAGTTGCTTCCATCTTCAAACTTGATAATGTTTAAGGGGAAAAAGAAGTTCTTTTAATGACAGAATTTAGTACATTATCTAACTTAAATCAGTCTTTTGGTAGACCATAAAATAGAGTAAGGCATTACAACTAAGAATAAGGCCTGTAAATGGTTCTCTTTATTATTTAAAAGATTCATTTACTAATCAATATTATGATCATAACACAGCATATCAGTTCTTTATGGACATAAAAGTCGAGTAGAGAAATAACAATAAAGAAGTGATATATGGGATCTTGACAAAAAACACGGCTGATCATTAAGGCCTACTACACCAACCATACATGAACTCCTAAGCACCATCTGGTCCGCATAATGCTACAGAAACAATGGATATCAGAAATTTTCAATTGCCAATTACACCTTTAACAAGAATATGCCCTTTGGTAGGGCAGCCAAATAGGCATGTGGCCCTTCTTTCCTATTGCAGTTTGTTCACAGCCTAGAGTGATCTAGAGATCAGAACCAATCAGCTTGTATTATTTCACCAATGTTCATTTAAATAAATTTAGAAATACCTCAAAGGAAGACTCAAACACAAAATCTACCTTCAACAACTTAAGGCATTAAAATCAGCAGTACATTAAAAAAAAAATCATTCCAAGCATCAATGCTAAATAGAACACACAGTCCAAACCACAATATGAACACACAGTCCAAACCAGATTATTTCGCATAACACATTTTATCATAACCACAATATGAACCACAAATAGTGTGTGTGTGTGTGTGTGTGGGGGGGGCAAAAAAAAAAAAACCGTCGTCTGATGCAACAAATGTCCAATATAAGACAAATACAGAGAGAAATACCAACAAGAAAATTTCTTAGAAATAAGAAAAGATATTGAAACCCACAGGATCAAGATGAGATACCAGACATCTCCGAGAATGATAGCAACCAAATTAACCCACACAACCCGCAACATCAAAGCCAACCGAGAATACAAGAAAACTTGTAAGATTGAAAAAATTCTCAAATACGGCACGTATCAATTCGATTTCAAAGAAAAGATCGCATCTTTTAGCAGAAACCCACATCCCGAATCTCGAAAAAGAAGGAAGAAAGGTCAGGAAAAAGAGGGACAAGAAGAAGAGACTAAAACCAAGACCTTGTCTTTCTCAAGCTGTTCCTTGAGAGGGATCAGAGGCCCGGGAACGAATCCATCGGCGCCGACCTCCTCATCCTCCTCTCCTTCGACTTCGTCCTCATCGAGCTCGGCCTTCTTCTCGTCAACTAACGCATCACCGCTCTCCGGCAGAGCCGCAAGGACGTCCCTGAGAGTTCTCGAGGCGGATGAACTCCCCGCTTCCGCTCTCCTGTCTCCCTCCATCCTCGCCAAAACCCTCCCCTCCGATCGAAACCCGAGGGTTTAAAAAAATCGAGAAAGAGAGAGAAAGAGTGGGAGAGAGAAAGGTGTTACTTTTGGAGGTATTTATATCGGTTCGAACAGGGATTATGTATGTCTTAACATTTGCAAAGTAGTTTATGGTGTCGGCGCTTCATGTGAGTCATATACAAAAAAAAAAAGATAAAATAAAAATTTTCCTTGGCCGGGGTTGGCCTATTGACTTTGGCGTTCGCTTGTCGGATCGGTCAGAGACTACTTTGACCATTCCTGGATTTGGTCAACCCCACTGTATCGCGAAAATAGCTCAGGTCCAGCTCCTGTAAGAAGGACGGAGTGGCCGTCCGTTCCGTAGATGCTGTGCATGGGATGCATGCCCATCGATTCTATTAACCTTTCTTCATTTTTTTTTTTTTGAAGCATCATCTTAGCTTCACATATTGATAGAAAAAAAAAAGATAGATAAAAACAAAATTAATAATCATGAATACAACGCACCTAAATTTTATCCTTATAAAAGCCTATCAAATAGAATTAATTTAATAAAAATAAAATAAGATATTCTTTGCTTGAGCATCCACACTGTAGTAATTTTTTTATTTTCTTTCTTTTTAGAAAAAATAATTTATCTTAAAATAATTAGAGCAGCTATATAAAGCCAAAACAGATATATCTTTTTAACCCTGGCATATGCGTTGTTTAGAGTAGAAGATTATGGCACCAGGCTATTTTAAATAGATTAAGATAGGAGGATTTTCTATTGTCACCTTCTCATTATCACCAAATTTTTCATAGCATAGGTGGTGTGAGCATGATGAATCTATTGGTGGGGGTAAAAAAAAGTTGGGTCGTATAATGAGTGATCAGGATTGATATTTATTTCCTTTATTCACTATTTTCGTTGCAATGGGTATAATGAGTGAAGTTCTAATGATACTAGAACTTCATGATATTAAACTTAAAAGAAAAGCATTCATGATAGAATACCCATGTGATTTTAGACTTGCATAGACTTCAAAGCAGAGTGATATGCCTTCTGAATTATGTTTTGATTTTGACCCTTTTTAAGGATTCAGAATACCATCAGCTCAATCATGTATGTTAACATATAAAGTTGAAAAAGGTAAAGAGGAAGCAATTGATGAAGGGTTATACAATCTAATGCTACCGAAGGGAGAAAGCCTTTGGCATGCAATCAGAGCCATGAAGAAATTAAAATTAAAGGAAAAGGATCCGTATGCTTGGTTTAAGTTTGCCCGCAAAAAGGAGGGACTGGCAAAGGAGTGCAACTACGAGATGGGTTGGATTGAAGTAGTCCAATGATGCTAAAGCAAGCGACAGAGAGATGGGAGGTTTGTCTGTCAATATAAACTTCCAAGTTGTGTCAGAATCACATGGAGGGCAACAGACCTCTTTCTTGCCTTGCAGGCATCCTAAAGGTATCCTGGGAGCCCACCACCGACCCAAATGATGAACACACTGAATCAAGGCACCATTTCCATCTCCATTTTGAATCAAGTGGCCCACTCGTCTGATTTGAAAGAAGCCTCTACAGGGATATTCATTTCAGGTGTCAATTTCCCCCAACAAAAACTTTTGGGGAGTGAATTTGTCTTCTTCTTCTCTTTTGAAATCCTTTGAATCATTAGTAATTGGCATCTTTAAACAAGAGTGTGCTCTCTTTCTCTTTCTTTTAAATAAAAATTAATTAATAGTAGATAAATTTAAATTATAAGTATTATAAACTCTTTTTTTTTTTAATACGATACAAGGCTATTCTTGAAGTACTATAATTTTTTTTTTATAATACAATGTTTCCGTTACATGTCATAAGATAGCTAAAATATATTTCAAAAATTTGATGATAAAATGATTTATTTAAAAAAAATTTGAGTAAAAGTTGATTAGTAATGGATGAACTTAAGTGATAAGCATTTTACTTTAATTTTTTTTATTTAAAATAAAATTATTTTTTAATATTTATTATGTAAATATATAGGGATGGAAGGTAGGTTATCTTGCATGATCTACTTTGTTTTCGTTAGATATTAATCACCATATACCTTTTATTTTTTTTAACATGTTGGAAATGTCGCCACCCAACTACCCCTTAGAATCGTGGTAGGGAGGGGTGTGCCAACCCATGGAGAGGTTGACGGATTTTAGAGGAATGTTGGTGTTCAAAAGTTAAATGCAGATGAGACGAACGCTTGAAAATTTGTGTTTCTGGCCTGACCGCCTGAATAATTTAAAAGTTAAAAGTTGGAATCATATGATGCATGTCTTGACTATACGATGAAAGGCTGTTGAAATCCATGAAACGATTTGACCGGGCAGTGCAAGTACTGAGCAGTGAGGAATATATTTGGGGAGATTCCCATTCCAATTATTTGAGGATAGAAAATATTGTCCTTTTGTTTTCAAGAACGATGAACGACAGAGACTTTCGACCCCATTAACTCTTTTATATGGCACCCTCCCTATTGGGCGAACACCCTGATCTCTAAGCAGAGCAAGCATGAAGAGCTTGCCAACAGAGATGATAAGAAATGGGATATGGAAGGAGGCTGATAATAAGAAATAATACCATCCGAAATTAACAAATGTTAGATAAAATTACTGCATTCTGTTTCGACCACATTAAATCCTTTGCAGCTACATGAGAACACTGGTCAAGAGAGAATGTTGGAAGAAGAGGTAGATCCTTCGCGGCACCAAGTTAAAATCTGTTTGATTTTAGACTTGACATCTATAACATAGCAACGGCCTACCATACTCTAAAAAATATATAACAACAGCCAAGCCCAAATGCTCAAAGTCACAATCTAATGAAAGTTAGGTGATTTTTGCATGATTGGCTGAGGACAAAGTCAACTATGCATTCAAGTTTGTTGGCATAGATAGCGGAGCAGTAATTGAAGTCAAAGGGCACCTGAGAAACAGAGAAGAAATGCTTCTCCTCTTTGACACCCAAGGAATTGGTTTCTCATATTAGAATTTAAAATAATCCAGAGGTGAATTTGAATTATGATTATGAGCTCTCCATCTTCATATCAGAGAATCCCCACCTTTTATGCCTGCTAGTTTCCTAACCCTTGCTCCTTTTTCTCTGATAATGCTTCAACCAAGGCTAATTGCACAAGGGATGCAACTATATATAGAAGTTGTTCCTCAGAGCTTCCGTGGGGAAAAAACAATTACATGATTCCAAATGAAAGAAACAATAACTTACAAATCTTCGGTAGATACAAGGTAAATTACAGTTCCAATCTTTTTGTCTAATCTTAGATAGCCTTTTAGTGATGGAAAACCTATACAAAAATTCTGCAGTCTCAAGATTTGATTCATCACCCTCAGCTTTATTATGCAAATTGAGGTGAAATATCTAGCAGCATGATTGGTTCTACATTAAATAACAAATGACACTTGCACAGTTGCACCATGAAACCATGAAGAAAAGTAATCAAGTTTTTAAGGGGACGTTAGAATCTCAACTCATCTAAGCCTTTTCTCAACAACATGGGATCGGCACCCCTCTCTGGAGGGCATGCCCTGCAGCCCTTGAGGGAAGGATCATTGTTCAAACCACTACTTCCATTAAGATATTTGCACATAAAAGGCCCAAATTTTACAAATGCCATACCTTACTAGCCAAATCATCAGCAAACAAAGGGTAATAACTCCAAAATTATAGTGATTCCCATTATTCTTTTTAGGATTGTTATGCTGTTGCCGTGGAAATCCGTTCTTCGACTCGGGTGCGCTTCTGGCTCATGATCCAAATGCCGATATGGTCGCCTCAGGATGGAACCTGCAAGACAGTTCGCACGCAGATGGTGCTATGGGGGTTGTCCTCCGCGGAGGATCCTCCGACGCCCAAGTCAGTGAAGATTCACAGCAAGCAGATGTGAGGAGAAGACTCTCATAGAAAAGCTTCCCTTTTTTGGCAGGTGTTCTCTCTCGAGAGCTCCGAGCTCAGGGGGAGCTTCAATGGAGTAGGAGAGCAACTGTAAGAACTGTGTAAAGAATGGGCGTAGAATGGTCGTATCTGAGAGATTTGAGGGTTGTGGCATTTATAGGCGATCACCTGATTCTTTGGACGTGCTCTGGATGAGGTCTGAAAACTATTAGGATTCGAGACAGATTCGAATCAAGTTTATTATGAGTCCGATAGGGTCCGTATCTGGACAGTTAGAGGATTAACGGCCGGGAGAGCTGGTTGATGCCTTGAGATTCAGTGATTACATAGACCTAAGCCACTTTCGCAGATCCTAGGCTACTTCTGGGCATGATTCGCTGTCTGAAATCTTATTCAGCTATAGTTGATTTGAACTCTCCCGTGCCAAATTCCGCAGAGGTATTTTGAATGTCGTGGTTGGCCTGAATGAGGAATAGCCTGGTTTTTCGAAGTATAAAATGGATCGGCTCGAATGACCGAGGAATAGCTCGGCTCGGACGACCGAAGTATAAGGATAGCTTGGGTTACCGAGGAATAAGGATAGCTCGGCTCGGACGGCTGAAGTATAAGGATAGCTTGGGTTACCGAGGAATAAGGATAGCTCGGCTCAGATGGTCAAAGTATAAAGGTGGTCCAGGTTGTCAGGGCGATCCAACTTCATCAAAGCTGATTTGACCTTGTCGCTAGAATGTTACGCCAGTTGGCCAACTGGCAAGCAGGGTGTTTAGATTGGGCGTGACCCCATCACCAATATGAGCGATCAATAATGCAATGATGATTTTACCCCTCATCACATGCCCCCCACTCCCTAGTCCAAAGTATAATTTTGGATATAGGGAGTCGAATTCTGGAGCAATCTTATTTAGGGGATTCAAAAAGGTGGGCGATGATGATTTCTTGAATGATAGGCTGCTGTTACATCATTATTTTTCGCCATTGCTCGAGGAGAAAATGCCTCGTTTCCAACAAGTCGCTATAACGAAGGTTCTGCATGACGTAAGTCCTTTATTTCTGGCGCCTGTATCGGGATTTTTGACGTCTAGGGCTTTCTTTCTGAAGCACTTATTTAAAGAGGGCTGGGGCGGCGTTCCTTCTGCAACGCCCCTTTGTCCCTGCCATAGAGATTTTTCGCTCTCTCTCTCTCTCTGAGCCCTTGCTTGTCCGTTTGCGTCTTATCCCCTATTCAGCCAATATGAGTGGTCCAGGCGATGTTGCTTCTGAGATAACCTTAGACGAGCTGAATAGGATCCGTCGCCATTATAAAGTTCCTCTGGATGTAGCCTTATGGGCACCGAGGACCGAGCATCGGGTTTCAACCGAGCTGAGCCGAGGAGTTTTTTTCTACGAGGAGAGTTTGAGAGCAGGTCTCCGATTCCCTTTTCACCCGTTGATACAGGAGGTGATGAGGTTTTACAACATATATCCGATGATGGTGGCTCCGAATAGCTGGCGCAATCTCGTCGGGTTCATCTCGATGTGCAGTCGCATTGGGGTGACTGCGACTCTTCCCTTATTTCGAATTTGTTACAATTTGGTTTTCGGAAGGAGTTCTGAGTGGCCCTATATTGGCCCCCAGAAGTCATTTAAGATGATTTCTAATAACCCTTCTTTGATAAAGGGGTGGAAGTCTCGATTTCTTATTGCCGAGGGAAACATCGGCTCAGATTTTTTGAGAAGATGGGCCAGTTATGTGAAGGATCCAGAGGGGCGTATGGAATTGAGCGAACATGAGAAAAGGGATCTGGCTACCCTTCGCAGCGGTCAGGAGATCTCTGCCAGCACCTTGTTAGCAGAGGATACCCTTTTTGCCGTCGGACTTAGCTCCATCGATCCTTAGGGTAAGTCTCTGTTCTAATGGTCAATATGCTCATATGATCTTGCCACTGTTTAACTAAACATTTGCTGTATTTTTAGCCGAAAGATCCATGTTTGCGGGCCAAATAAGGAGAGAGCTGGGCAAGCGCCATAGGGGCTCCGGCTTCAAGGATAAGCATAGATCCAAGAAGAAGGCTCGTCCTTCCGGGTCTCGCTCGAGGGAGTCCAGGAGAGACGATGTTGGCCGCCGCTCCTCTGCTTCAAAGAGGGAGGAGGCGAAAATGCTAGTTGCAATCAATAAGCCCCTGCCAAAGGAAGGTGAGACAGAAGAGGAGGTCATTGGGTGAGGCTCAGAAAGAGCCGTCGAGGTTCCCCCCTCCAAATAGTAGTTGTGTCAGACGATGCCGAAGAAATTTTGCCGGTCGGTCTGGCGATCCTCCTACCGGAGGTTTTTCAGTCACCCGCGGTGAGGAGTCCACCGCATATGGAAGAGACCCCTACCCATGTGGAGGGATTAGGAGAGGCAGCAGCGGCTGCCAAAGCTCAAGCGGAGCTGCCTGCTGAAAGGCTGGTGGAGGTCGTGGTACTTCCCGTTGAGGATCTCTCTTCCGTGGTTCCTGGGGCTGCTGCGAAAGAGGTTGAAGTTTGGGTGGAGCCCATCAGGGGTGAAGTATCAGCAGAAGAGGAGAAGAAGAGGAATCGTTGGATAGAGGGGATGCTCGGGGCGAGGCTCCCTCAGTCGGGGCCGAAGCATTCGAGGCTCTGCAAGTTAGAGTTCTAGCGGAGGAAGCCGAGCGGATGGTTCCTCGGGCCGGAGTTCCCCATGCCAGCTCTTCGACCGTGAGCCCTCTTGTCCACAGCTTGGAGGTGGATGATATGCTCACCGCCTTGATGAGGTCTGTATTGCGAGCGGGAGGGAGTTCCTCGACAGATGAGCCCAGCACCGAGGATATCATTGAGGTAGCTTTCGGTCGGCTCGGGGCACCGAAGGATGCTTTCCTTCTCTAAAATTAACAATGCTACTCTCATGACGATGGCTTCAAACTACGTCTCCCGGGTGAGTTACTATACCGAGGTTGGGATTCTTGATTGGTCGACCGTGCCGCGGTTTCTTACTTGTGTTTTTCTCGCAGAATGCCTTGGTCACAAGGGCACTGAATTGGCGCCTGAATTTGGTCACTGGGGCCTGCGCTCAGGCCAGGAAGGAAGCGGCCAACCTTTGGGCGAGGGTGGATTCAACCAGTCGGCTCTCCAAGGCCCTGGCATCCACTTGAGGAGACTTTGAGAGGGTGAGCCAATCCTATAAAGCTGCCGCCGAGAGGGCCTCTCAGCTCGAGATTCAAGTTAAGGAGCTTCAGGGCTTCCAAGAGCAATCGGATAGGGCCTGTTTGGAATTGTCACAGATCAAATCAAAATACATCGATGAAATCAACGCCATGCGGCAGTGTTTCGACGAGAGATGGGGCGAGCTAAGGAATAGCCATACCGAAGAAAAAGATAATTGGGGCAAAAGGCTCGACGAAGAGGAGCACAGATGCCGGTGCCAGCAAGATCAGCTTGCTGTCCTGAACAAAAGGCTCGCCGATAGGGAAGATCGGCTAAAATGGCAGCATGATTAGATTACCAAACTTACTGCTGATCTTGATCAATCTCATCGGGAGATTGAGGATAAACAGTCCCGAATTGATAACCTCAAGGTGGGTCTTCAACAAAATAAGTCGGCCAAGCTGAAGGCCTTGGAAAGGGTTCAGGAGCTGAGCAATGAAATGGCTCGGTGGGAGGAAGAGGTATGGTATCTTCCTATTTGCTTGCTTTCGGCGCCTTTCTTTTGCTTGCGGGCTTAAACATTCTGATATTTTGTAGATGGGCAAAATCGAGTTTGAGACGTAGGAGCAACTTAAAGCTCTAAGGGCGGAATTGTCTGTGAGTCGTTAGATGAACGTCGATCTCGGGGGCCAGTTAACTGAAGCCAACAACTGAATTGCTTGGCTATGGAGGTGTACAAGAGTTCTGCCCAATTTTCTGAGGGGCGTAGAGAGGCTTGTGCCGATGCATTTAGGTTCGGCGAAGAGGAGACTTGAGCAAAGATCTCTCAGGTGCATCCCGAATGGGATTTATCTTTTTTGGATGCCGAACATTTTGACGCCTATACCCCGGGGCCGAAGAAGCTGAGTATGAGGATATTTCAGACATCGATCTTGACGCTATCTTGGGCCCTAATGAGGCCACGGCTCCCGAAGAATGTCCTCAGTCTGCTGCCGAGGTATTCGAAGCTCTTCCTTCGGCATTTGAAGTTGGTGAAACAAGCCAAGTCCTCCCGGGCGTTACCGAGGAGGCTCCTGAGACTGATCCGAATCTTGATTCTTGATGGTTACTTGTATATTTTTGTGTTTCAAATTGGTAACCTGGTCGAAACTTTTAATAAAATGGATCTTTCGCCTCCTATTTGCTTGTCTTTTTTGGATGATTTTTTTGTCACGGGTTTTTCTAAATGGTGAACGAATCAATTCGTGTTCCTCTCTGGATAAAACATCCTATTTATTCGAAGTTGGATGGATCTGCTTTACTGATGTAAGCTAGCTCAGTTTGAACTTAAGGAAATGTCTCAGTCGGGGCCGAGGTTAGGCGGATAGTTTGGTTTATTCGAAGTAAGGAATTGGTTCGCTTGGCTGAGGCATAAAATGGTTCGGCGCGAGATGACCAAAAACTGCGTGAGTACCTCGGCCGAGATTTGGTGGATAATCTGGTCTATAAGAAATCGTCTTGTTTTCTGCCTAAGCGAGTGAGACGGATTTGCAACTCGCCGAAGGACGCTTTGTTTTTGCGTAAGTCATTTATCCCGTTAGTCTTTTCCAACGTGGGTATTTTTAACGTAAGCGATAGGCAACCGATTGCCATTGGATGGCGTTGTTTTCATAAGGTGATTTCTCAGGCCTGCCCATATCTCAAGGACCGATTGACGATTTCCTGCATTTAATACTCTTGATTCGAAGTTAGAAGAAAATCTTTTGTCTTGCATCATGGCCTGGGAAATGCGTTCGGCGCGCTTCGGAAAGCGTCCCTCTTATCCTGAGCCGCCACGTGACAGCATAGCCCGGGCATTTCGAATTTTAGGGCTCCCTTCTTTAATGACCACCCCCAACTTGTTTGCCTATAAAAAGGGAGCAGGGAGTGGACTGTGCTAGGCCATCCCTCAAAGTCTTTTCTTTCCTGTGAGCCGTAAAAGGGTTTCCATGGCATCTATTTCATTGAGGTTGAGGGTGGAAAGACTGAGCTTTCCTTTTGAAAGTTGGTTCATCCCAGATAGCTGGGGTGATGAAGAAGCTACTGAAGAGCAGATAGTCCTCAAGAAAGAAATTCTCAGAGGTCATATGAAGAGCGCACGGGAGGCCCGCAGAGGTCATATAGGGAGCGCACGTATGTGCTTCCTACGTGTCCTTTGTTACTTGCCATGGGGATCGCTGGAAATGCACGACATACATACCCCCCATGGCTTATGTGAATTTCGCCTCCTTCCTCAGCTTGAATTCCTCGGTTCATTCGCTTGAGGAATCTTTTGCCATGTGAGAAGGAGGAGGGATATGTTGGTCTACTGATTCCCTGCCAATGTGCTTGGGCAGTGGCTAGCAGACTAGCATCCCACTCGGGGGGATGTTTCATTGGCATAAGCATCCACGGGCCCTTGGCCTGGTTATGATCCCTCCACATATTCATTCGAAGGATCCGTGGATGGCCTACTTTGTTCTTTGCATTAACCAGTGGCTCAACAGAGCTTGCATGACTTTTCTAATTTCCAGGGTCAGATGTAAAGACATCGTTATCGACCAAAGCCGCACTGCCGAGCTTTTATCTTATTGGTATTTCCTGTGCTATGATGCACTTGTAATGCCTCTCAAGAGGTTGTAATTATTTCATTAATAAAGAAAATTTTCTACTCTTTCTTCTTTTATCATCTGTTTCTTTTCTGATGTGATTGTGTTGAGAGTTGCCGCTCTCATTTTGTGCTTTCCGGCCCGTAGCCTAAGCTACAAATCCAGCAGCATTTTGTTACTTTATTTTTGTTAACATGTCATTCAATCCTATGTGGAGGAAGTGTTTATCTCTATTTAAGTCAGAGGGAGGCCTGGGCGGCCCTGTAAACTTACGTGGTGAACATGGTCCTATTTAAGGGATAAAGTACATATTTCTTTGGAAAGAAATAACTTGCATAATCTTGCTGGTAAGCGTAGAAAGGTTACTAACCTCTGCCGAAGCATAATAGGACGTCTTAGTCGCATCAGAGTGTTTGAGAAATCACTCGGCTAGGCCGAGGCTTCAGAAAGATATCACTCGGTTTGGCATAGGCTTCAGATAATGTATCACTCGGTTTGTCTGAGGCTTCAAATGATATATCACTCGGTGTTGCCGAGGCTTCAAATAATATATCACTCGGTGTTGCCGAGGCTTCAAATAATATATCATTCGATGTTGCTGAGGCTTCAAATAATATATCACTCGGTGTTACCGAGGCTTCAAGATTATATTTTACTTGGCGTTGCCAAGGTACGGAGATCGCTCGGCCCAGCCGAGGATTATAAAGATTATATTTTACTTGGCCCTGCCAAGGTATGGAGATCGCTCGGCCCAGCCGAGGATTATAAAGATTATATTTTAGTTGGCACTGCCAAGGTACGGAGATCGCTCGGCCCAGCCGAGGATTATAAAGATTATATTTTACTTGGCGCTTCCAAGGTACGAAGATCGCTCGGCCCAGCCGAGGATTATAAAGATTATATTTTACTTGGCGCTGCCAAGGTACGGAGATCGCTCGGCCTAGCCAATGATTATAAAGATTATATTTTACTTGGCGCTGCTAAGGTACGGAGTCCTCCCAGTCCAGTTGGGATATATTTTACTTGGCGTGGCTAAGGTTTGGAGATCGCTCGGCCCAGCCGAGGATTATAAAGATTATATTTTACTTGGCGCTGCCAAGGTACGGAGTCCTCCCAGCCCAGCTAGGATATATTTTACTTGGCGCGGCCAAGGTCCAGAGATTGCTCGGCCTAGCCGAGGATTATATGACCTGCTTCTCATTGCAGCTTTCAAGGAGAGTTATAAGAATTTTGTAGGCCTTCGAAAACTAATTTTAATTCAATGAACAGAAATGAGTTTAGCGAGAGCATACTTTTATTGATGATATGCATTGAGATTATCCGAGTTCCACGTCTGAGGAAAAAATTTTCCATTTAGATCTTGGAGCTTATAGGTGCCGGGTCTGATTACCTCCGTAATTTGATAAGGACCCTCCCAATTAGGGGACAGCTTTCCTTGCTCCAGTGGCTTTGAGACGGATGCCTTCCGAAGTACCAGATCACCTGAGGAGAAAAACTTCCCTTTGACTCTGGTTGAATGGTAGCGGGCGATCCTTTGCTGATAGGCTGCCATCCGGATTCGGGCTTTCTCCCTGACTTCTTCTATCAAGTCAAGATTGGTCTGGAGTTGTTCATCATTGGATTCTTCCGAGTAGCCTTCGGTGCGAGGGGAAGGGAGCCCAACTTCCACGGGGATAATAGCCTCAGTGCCGAAGGCCATCTTGAATGGAGTCTGGCCCGTGGAAGCCCTCTCGGTGGTTCAGTATGCCCACAACACATGATGGAGGTCCTCCGCCCATATACCTCGCGCTTGGTTGAGCCAAGCTTTAATTCCCTGCAAGAGAGTTTGGTTCGTTACCTCGGCCTCCCTATTAGCTTGAGGATGTTCGACTGAGGTCAAGCGATGGAGAATGACATGATCTTCATAGAACTCTCAGAACTTAGGGTTGTCGAACTGCTTCCCATTGTCGGTGATGATGGTGTGGGGAAGACTGAAGCGATAGATGATGGATCTCCACACAAAGTCTCTGGCACGAGCTTCGGTTATCTAGGCGACTGCTTCGGCCTTAACCCACTTAGTAAAATAATCAATTGCAACAAATAAAATTTTCCTTTGCCCCGGTATGCTGAGGATGGCGTTGTAAGGGGATCAGAGCTTGGTCACGAGGAAATCCATGAGCATGGTAGCCACGCGGGGCCAGGTGCCAGCTCGGACTGACAGAGTGATGACCCCTTCAGGGATTATGGAGTCACCCGTAAAGCCCACTAGGGTGGATTCCATCGGTCGGAGGCTTTCTACCCGGAATTTTAATCTCACAAAGGTATCGAAATACAAAACATTAACAGAGCTTCCACTATCAATCAGAATACGGTGTACATCATAGTTGTTCATGTTTAGAGACACAACCAAGGCATCATCATAGGGGTATTGTACCTCCTGAAGGTCTTCATCGGAGAAAGTAAGTTCATCAACCCGAGCTTTCTTCAGTGGGTTCTCCTCCTCGCCTGACCAAGAAGATGGGGATCCGGCCGTCGTTATCACATTGACGTTGCTGATAACTGGAGGATTTGATGGTGAGAGTTGGCGAGGTTCAAGTTGGTGATTCTCTTCATCATTCGGCTCAGGGGGGCCCCTGAACCGGTTCAGTCTGCCTCACCGGATCAGCTGCTCGATCTCATTCTTGAGCTGCCAACAGTCCTCGGTGTCGTGCCCGTAGTCTCGGTGGAAGCGGCAGTACTTGGTTGGGTCCCTCCGAGCTCCATTGCCTCGAAGAGGAGGGGCCCAAGGAAGTTGACACTCGATCTCCATCAGGATCTGAGCTCTTGGCGCGGTGAGGGGAGTATAGTGGTCGAACCTTCGAGCCGGACTCCGAGTTCGGTCTCAAGGCGGCGGTGGAGGAGCTCTACGGTGGCGAGGTGGGCTAGCGCAGCGGTGGGCTCGCTACCTATCCGAGCCCTTTGCCTCTTTCTTTTTCATCTGCTCGGCCCGAGCTGACCTCCTCGATTCTTCCATCCTGGCATACTTATCCGCCAGGGACATCATGTCTGAAAGGCTCTTCAGGTAGTTAACCTCTAGAGATAGGTAGAAGTCTCCCTCCTTGGACACTCATTCGACCAGGGCGGATATGGCCACCTCATGGTTGAGGTGGTCCACTTCTAGAAGGGCCATGTTGAAGCGGCCAAGGTAATTCTTCAGCGATTCCCCCTTTCTCTGCTTGACCTCGGAGAGGGAATCGGATCTCCGTCATTGACGACGGCTACTGACGAACTGGCTGATGAGCAAACAGCTCAGCTCGTCAAAAGAATCAATGGAACCTGGTTTCAAGCTATTGAACCAGGTTCGGGCAGATCCCCTTAAGGTGGAGGGGAAGGCTCTACATAAGATCACATCTGATTCCCCGTGGAACATCATGATGGATCTGAAGCTGCTAAGATGGTCATCAGGATCGGTGGATCCATGATACTGCTCGATGGCGGGGAACTTGACATGAGAGGGAATCACTTCCCTCATGATCCTCTCAGAGAAGGGAATGCCTTGCTCCGCTTTCGGCTGGGATGGAGGAGCTTGCTTGGCGGCGTCTAACTCCCGACGCCATTCTCGCTGCATCTCCTGCATCTATTGTCTGATCCCTTCATCTAGAGTGGTATGAGGGATCGGGCGAGGAGAAGATGGCAGCGATGTCAAATCCTAGGAAGACACCGGGGAAGGGGAGCAAAACTGTCTAGACCCGAGCAGGCTCTTCCCTCCAGCTCGCCGTAGCACCGGCTTCATCTTTGCAGGCCGGTGACCGCGATCTGCCGCCCCAGGCAGGTCGGAGGAAGAAATCGTTGGCGAGGCAGGGGCAGAGGCTTCCTCATGAGGCTGAGAAATAGGGACAGCAGCTCCAGGGATCGCCTGGAATCCCTGGACCAACTGGGTCAATGCTTGGACCTGCTGAACCAGAGCGGCGAACTAGTCCAGGGTTACTGCCATTGCCGGTGGCGAAGGAGTTTCAGTTGGCGGTGGTAGCGGAGGTGCTGCACCGCTGATCGGATCAGACCTTTGAGAGGCAGCCTGATCTTGAGCTTCAGATATAGCTCTCTTCCGATTGGCCATTAGAGGATGCTTTTCTCTGGTTCTTAAGTCTTGTCTCTTGGATCACAAGTTTATGGGACTTGAGGCCCTTCCTTTAGTGTCAATCTATTGCCGCAAAAATTCATTCTCCGACTCGGGTGCGCTTCTGGCTTCTGATCCGGATGTCGATCTCGCTACCTCGGGATGGAACCTGTAAGACAGTCTGCATGCAGAGGGTGTTGTGGGGGTTACCCTCTACGGAGGACCCTTCGATGCCCAAGTTAGTGAAGATTCACAGCAAGCAGATGTGAAGAGAAGACTCTCACAGAGGAGCTCCCCTTTTTTGGCAGGCATTCTCTCTCGAGAGCTCCGAGTTCAGGGAGAGCTTCAATGGAGTAGGAGAGCAACTGTAAGAACTGTGTAAAGAATGGGCGTAGAATGGCCGTACCTGAGAGATTTGAGGGTGGTGGTATTTATAGGCGATCACCTGATTCTTTGGACGTGCTCTAGATGAGGTCTGAAAACTGTTAGGATTCGAGACGGATTCGAATCAAGTTTGTTATGAGTCCGGTAGGGTCCGTATCTTAACAGTTAGAGGATCGACGGCTGGAAGAGCTGGTTGATGCCTTAAGATTCAGTGATTACATAGACCTAGGCTGTTCTCGCAAATCCTAGGCCACTTCTGGGCATGATTCGCCGCCTGAAATCTTATTCAGCTATAGTTGATTTAAACTCTCCCGCGCCGGATTCCGCAGAGGTATTTTGAATGCCGTGGTTGGCCTGAATGAGGAATATCCTGGTTTTCCGAAGTGTAAAATGGATCGGCTCGAATGACTGAGGAATAGCTCGGCTCAGACGATCGAAGTATAAGGATAGCTCGGGCTACCAAGGAATGAGGATGCTCGGCTCGAATGGCCGAAGTATAAGGATAGCTCGGGTTACCGAGGAATAAGGATAGCTCGACTTAGATGGCCAAAGTATAAAGGTGGCTCGGATTGTCAGGATGATCCGACTTCATCAAAGCTGATTTGACCTTATCGCTAGAATGTTACCCCAGCTGGCAAGCTGGCAAGCAGGGTATTTGGATTGGATGCAACCCCATCGCCAATATGAGCGATCAATAATGCAATGATAATTTTATTCCTCGTTAGTTATGCTATCAGAATTTTCCCTTAAGAACTGTCTGTGTTCCTGAACAGAGATTGAATAGTAGCATCGTTACTCCAATTATGGAGAAGAGCGAACCAGAAGCATTGATGGCAGGAGAAAGGTAAATTTTAGGGTGTCTAAGCTGGGCTCAGATGAGGCATGACAGTAAGGTCTCAATTGCTTGGAGGAAAAATGAGCATGAGGAATAATGATTCCTAAAATAAATTAAAAAAATACCTTTTATTAGTTGGAGGTTTATCAACGATAAGAAGGATTTTTCATATTAGGAAGTGACTATTTTCTTGTACATGACCGAATCTTCTTATTCCAAAATTATACTTAAGTCCATAAACAAAATAATTTTTTATTCAATAATTTCTAATATATTATATTATAATTAAATAATGATATAATTGTAATATTATATATTATAAAAATACTAAGTTATATTTCAATCATCATTATAATATTATAATGTGATCAATATATTATATTGTATTAGCTTACAACTAATATTAGATATTGTTTTGTGCTTAACAATTGTGCATGATTAGATTAGGTTTGAGCCAATTAAGCATAAAAGTGTCTTTGTGGAGCCTTTTCTATAGCCAATCAAAATACATCAAAATTATTTTATAAGAAATCTACTTCTTAGGAATTCATTTCCTAAGCGTGTACTCCTCAAGATCCACTTTTCCAATGTTATCTTCTTCATTTTCCAAACGAGGCCTCAAGGGAGGAAGCAGATGGAGAACACTACGAAGAGCCAGAGAAGGGGAGCAATAGGAGGGGAGGGATTTACTCACTAATTATGAGGACATCATTAATCATCATATATCTTTTGAGATCAATCGTGAGGATATATGTGATAACCCTTCCAATAGTTTCATATCGAAAAATTGAGAGTTAGTTAAGTGATTTATATATTGTAAAGTAAGAAGGATAAGCCATCAATTAGATCACTTTTTGGGCTGTGGTGGCCCAAGATGGTGTGGACCTTGTCCGTCTTGCTTTCTTGTAACGAAACGGATCCGTGGGCCCGGGTCATTACAATATGGTATCAGAGCCACGCACCAGTCGAAAGTGCATGAGCTAAGTGCCACACAGGGCAAAGTGCTACATCGATGGGAGCCACCTCTTGAATCTATGGGAGCCACATGATAAAGTGCTACATTGATGGGAGCCACCTACATCGATGGGAGCTACCTCTTGAACCTGTGGGGGCCACAGGACAAAGTGCTACATTGATGGAAGCCACCTCTTGACCCTGTAGGGGCCACCTCTAGAATCCTGCCTGCCTGATGGTTGTGATCAATTGACTCTGACGACGAGGACATCGTCTTTGTAAGGGGATAGATTGTGATAACCCTTCTAATAGTCCCACATCAGGAAATTATGAGTTGGTTAAGTGGTTTTTATATTATAAAGTAAGAAGGACAAGCCACCAATTAGATCCCTTTTTGGGTGAGCTATGATGGCCTAAATTGGTATGGACCTTGTCCGTCTTACTTTCTTGTAACGAAACAGACCCATAAACCTGAGTCGTTACAACATCATATATCAATGAAGGTAAACATTCCTAGAATAATTCTACGAATATTTACCTTCAGAGCTTGCTGTGAGACAAAAATTACATCAACTAATTCAAGCACCCACCTTCTGAGGTGAGACAAAACCTTTCTTTTTCGTCTGCCATCCTTCCAGTAGACCATGTATGTTCATATGACCAGCCGGACTACAAGATTGATTTTACTTAGCTTTTCTTAACTATAAAATATTTATATATTTTTCTTAAACTAAAAAATATAAATAGTTCCTCAATTTTAATTTAAATAGCAATTGATCCCTGCCATTTAAATTAGATATTAAAAGAAATAGAAAAATAATTAACTGTCACACAATTATTAAAATGCCAGATTTTCATAATGAATAATGTGATCATAAAGAGCAATAACATTTTTTTTAAAAAATAAAATGGTTTTGATCAGGGATACAATCATCTTCTTCTTTTCTAATCATGTCAAATGGTACATATGATTGTATGACAGTTATCTGTTCACTTTTCTATTGCTTTTAATCTTAAATTTAAATAATAAGAGCTAATTATAATTAAAATTAAAATAAGATTAACCCAAGCAAGGATAAAAGGAAAAAAATTGTGGGGATTTGGAGCATCTTATGGCATCTTGCATTGAAAATTACATCCTTCAGGGTCTGTCTGCATACACAAAAGGCTTTGTGATGGAATGCCAGGTTCCAAGTGGCAGAGGATGCAAGGCCCCTCCTGTTCAGAGAAAGCCAAAGAATAAATGAACTAGAAAAATATAAAAAATATGGGCAAGCAAAGTTTTGACATCTTGGCAGTCTCTTTACAGTATATCATACTCATGGCATAGAAGGGATGCTAAAAATGCTATGAGAATAAAAAATAAGAAGTGTTATAGATTCATAAGACCTGTGACATGCCACCATGAATCAGAATAAGCATAAATGAACTTGAAACTTAGGAGACAAAGGCTTAGCATCAATCCAACATGACATGCTAAAACAAGCTCTTAGCTTTCTAATTCCAAACTTTCATCATTTTTGCCGCCATGCTTGAAATGATATGAAAAGTTAAGCTGATAAGAGTAAGTAGCTCATGTTATGCTAGGAACATATCAATGGTTCATATAATTATATTACAAACTGAGAATGTCTTGGAGACCAATTGTTAAAATATTAAATTTGTTCCTAAACACTTCATGGGCGTTATGAAATCAAAAGGAACAGCTTTAGTTATTGTCACACTTTTTTTTTTTTTAAAAAAAAGCACTACATCATCCCAAGTTAGATTTAATCCTGAACTTAACAGCCAAACTTAAATTCTTACACTCCAAGTACTCGAAACCCAAATTAGACAATTGAATTCCTTCTCCAAGAGATAATTGAAATCTCAAGATAAATGCGGCGCCATCAGAATCAGAACTTGACCACTACAACGCCCCAACTGGCAAATTTTTGAAAGCTTATGTCAAAACCGTAGGATGAAAAAAATAAAATAAAATAAAAGAGAAGCACACTCGAAATGAATCATAGTGTGAGAGGCACTAAAAGCCAGCATTTTCTTTGTAACGATCTTAAAACCCACCAAACCACTTTTTCCTGACATCATTTAGCATAGGAAAATTTGCAAATGAGTTAGTTAATTATGTATTTTGATCATCAGGTTTGAAAATAAAAAAAAAGAAATAACTAAAAAGTTTTAATTTTAAACTAGTTGAATTAGTTATAAAAAAAGGAATCAGCTTCAAAGGAAGTTTTTTTTTTTTTGGGTAAATCCAAAGGTGGCAAATCTCAATGGAATATAAGTAAAGAATTAAAAGGAGATTATGAATATAGAGAAAGATTTAAGAATACAAGAACTATCCCTTATAAATCAAATAGAAAGAGAACCTCTGAAAGGCAATGGCGAAGAAGACTACAACCTAAAGCTCAACCTTAGTCCAAAATTTGTTGTTTCAACTTGCCTCCAAGCTTAACATTTAAATTTCTCCTTACATCATTATTGTATTTCTCTTTGTTTTCCACTTTATTCTTTTGTTTTTGTTTAATTTTTTTGTGCTTAACTAATAAGCTTGATATGCTACAAATGTCATGCTCATTATTGATTTCTGCAAACACTCCTCTCACATCCATGCTCCTTTGGACTAAACAAACTTTCAAAGTATATCATTTAAGATGTCATTTTGCTACGTAGAAAAGGCCTAGAGTATGCAAGCTTTATCAATTTGAAAAATCATTTGCAAGAAGTTGGATACCTTTTAAAATTATGTACCCTTTGAACTCGAAAATGTGACAAGCATCAGATTTTGAAAGGATAATTGGATAACACTATACCTTTAGGCTACATTTGGTATACAAGATATGATTGAATAAAAGGAAAGATAGAATTGCACCACGAACAAGGTAGGATAAAAATCATTCTATCTCTTGTTTGGTGGAGGATAAGATAAGAAATCGGATAGGATAGTTAATACTCTTAAAAAAAATAGTAACTATTTTTAAAGATAAGGATGCAAAAGAAAAATAAAGTAACAATTAAATGGGATAAAATAAAAACATCTATTTGATAGGATAAGTAATCTTTTTTTTTTCATGAGATTAGCCATCCCATGAAATAAAATTTTGCTCTATCCCCATGGAAGATAAACATAGAAAAGAATTAAAAAATCCTATCCCTCTCTTAATCATGTATACTAAATGCCCCTTTAATACATCTCTTTAAAATTTATATAATCGTGCCATGAAAAAGTAATGCTTGATTACCCTAATATAGTGTCGTAAGTATAACAATAGAGAATTAAACTATATGGCTTTTCACGACCTTAGATTATGTTTGATAGCCGATAATTATTCAGATTACTGGTAATTTAAATTGGGCCCACCTGATAACTATATTTAATATATATTTTTAATGACAATCTATCTTGTAGTGATAATTTAGATTACTTCTTATGAGGCAATTCAGATTACTGAGGAGAATATTGTTATCTCCATTTTCGAAGATGTTGTAATCTGATAATTTTTTTGACAAATTGCCCCTTCCTTCTCTTCCATGAATACAAAATCATCCCTTTCTCTTCCGTGAAAATAAAATCATCCCTTTCAAATGTTGTTTCGCTTATATTGCTTATTACTATTGAGGTTATTATTAGATTACATGTTAGTAATTTTTATTATGCTGCAGCATATTTAGATCCTGCCTATTCTATTTTGTTATATGTAGAGTGTTATTTTCTTAATTTAAGGATCATCAAATTTAGATGTTTTCATTTATAAATACAAGTTTTTTAAACCAAGTATATAATAGTATATATTTTTTAATAAATTTGATTTAGTAGTATTTTGAAAATTTTATGTTATATGACTGGTAATCTATTTGTCATATCAAATACATTAATCAATATTACTGTAACATTACCTGTGTATACCAAACACAATAATCAACATTACTGACAATCTATCCAGTGATAATATATCTTATAGGCAATCTACATTGCCATTCAAGATTGCTGACGATGTATCAAATACAACCTTAGAGTTTTACTAACTTTAGTCGCTTTAGAGCCTTCTACACTCGATATTTTCATTATCTTTGATGGATGGTAGATACTTAGTTGATTCTTTTTAGAGATTCATCAACCATGTGGAGTTATATATTCCGTCTATGGTGCAGCTTAAAAAGCTTTCATCTCCAAAAGAAAATCAAGATATTCATTTGGCTATTTTTTTTTTTTAACAAGCTCCATACATATGAAGTGTTAACAAGGAAAGAATGGTCAGCCAATAATGGATGTACATTGTGTGGGTCTAATAAAGAGTCAAAAGACCATCTATTTATCAATGCTCATTTTCAAGGCGATATTGGTGTTTCTATCTAAGGGTTTTGTGTTGGTTGACCGCCTAGATGCTTTAGTCAAAATGAATAAAGAAACATGTGCCGGCAAGCAAGAGAAAGTGCTGGGACCAACATTTATGTAGCAAGTGTGAAACAAGAAGAAATTAAAAAAATATATGAAAAAAAAAAAGCATTTCACCTTAAATCATTCACAAGATTATGGCGAGCTTTACCATATAGAAAAACCTAAGCATAAGAAGTGGCATAGCAATGCTTGTAATATGCCTCTCTTCTTCCCTCGTCTTCCTTATAATGCTATTATAAATTTATCTTCTAATTTGAATAATATTTAGTGGGAGAAACTTAATCCTTTATTATTTTTTTTTTTTAAAGGGAAAGATGTTTGGAGAACTTGGAATACTCTAGCTCCACATGCATATACCGCCGGCCTACAAGCCATTCATTAGTCACAGAATCAAAGTCCTACTCCTACCCGCTGAAAACAAGAACAGTTAAACAAACGTAAAGTAAAATATTAAAAGAAATGATAATTATTCAACCAATACTCAATTATTTATATAAATAAAACAATAAAATACTGAGTCAACGAGAGCAAATCCATCCATCTAATGGTTTAACCAAGAGAAGACATAGGATGCGTCGAGCGCTAATCGTAATCATGCAACTCTTGAGCTTTTATCTCCCGTGGAGGGAGGGATGCACAAAGAGAGAGTACGTACGGACCGATAATGGCCGCTTGCTGCTGTGTCTGTGAGGGACTGTCTGTAGCCTCAAGACAGATTGACACAGGGAAAAATAGTACTGCTCAAAAACATAAAGAAGCCTCAGAAGACCTTCAATTCAGGCCCTCGTCCTATCTATTCTGTGGCTGGGAGGGACTGTCTCGTAGCCACAGATTGACAGTGGGAAAAATAATACCGCTCAAACACATAAAGAAGCCTCAGAAGACCCTCAATTCAGGCCCTCTGAGAAAAACCCAACAAGAGTTGCCACAGATAACAAAGCTTCTACCACCTCATACCTGCCATCCAACTCCTCGGCTACATCATAATAAAAGTTACCACAGGTAACACACACACACACATATATATATATATATTAGATCAAACACTCCAATGCCATGCTGACATAGTAAAATATCAAATCCGACCACAAAATCAATGCAGAAACCCAAAGGGCAACACCTGGTTTTATCATTTCCACCTGAACCTATTGGAGAAGATGAAAGGACAACTTTCTATGAAATGGGAAACAATACACTAAGGTAGTATTTGATAGAAAAAAATATTATCCATGGATATGTGTACGGGATAGAGTTTATCCCTTGGCTATCCCATTGATCATATCAAATGCAAAAAGGTAAATTATGGGATAACTTTTTTTTACTCTTATTTGAAGGGATAACCAGCTATTCTTGTATTTTCTAGGAAATAAATTGAGGGGATATCCCATGGTTAACCATAATTATCCCTTTGGTTAACTTTATTCCCAATTATCCCCTGGATATCCCCTCTTATCCCTTATTTCAAACACTACTTAAACAGTAAAAAAATACTGAGATAAAAGATAAGGTGCAAATGGGACCACATTTATTCCCAAGGAGACATCCAGTTTCATCAGTTCCTGTATGCACAAGATACAAATTAAGGTACAACCCCCTGTGTACCCCACAAAACCATAAAGACTGATGCATATCTGGTGTTATCAGAAAAACTGAAAAGTTGATGGACACCTGTCAGCCTCTAAATGTTATGTTAGGATGGTTTTGGGTTTATGGCTATCTTGTTTCCCCATTTTGGTCCCCTTCTAGTTCTAACTGATAGGTTCCATATGTTACATGATTTCTTCTTCACATCTGCCTTTGAAAGTCCTCTGCAGAGTTGAATGTAGTAGTTGCAGATACAGTATCAGCTTCCATGTCTCTCAGTCCAGTTTCACCCATTCATACCGGCCAGGGAGTGGTTGATCGGTTACAGGATCAAAATTATACCTAACAACATAGGAAACAAGACAAAAAGTTATTAAGAGGAATGTGAAATAAACCAACTAGAACCCAGCTTAATGAATCATATATTAGCTTGCAAAGTCTGATATCACCATGCTATTCATAATACCTCATAGTATTTTGTCTTCTATGTTGTTGATAAGTTTTTACAATATTGAAGTGAAAGTTGTTTTACCGTATTAGAAAATTAAATCTGACTAGATTTAGTAAAATATATCTAACCAAATGAGCTCTACGCATCAACCTGCCCTTTTTCACAGTTGTGTGGTCTCCTTAAAGATGATGAACATGAGAACTTGGGTTATAGGATATGAAATATAACATTTTAAAAGGAGAAAAGAATGGGGAATTATATACTTCTCTGCAAATAGCCTCAGTTTGGATTGCTCAGCTCCAGCAAAAAATTCCTCCATTTCTAGGTCAGTCGGGTGGTTCCTGTGCTTTGAGTTCTGCATCCTCCTGTTGTTGGCAGCTGATCTGGTCGGTTTGTTTGTAGAGCCAGGGTCAGTATGGATGCAGTCTCCCTTATCAAACTGCAAGGTGTGGTCTCTCTGGAATTCCTGCAGACAAGCATTAGTAGATAAAATCCCCTATATATATATATATATATATATATATATATATATATATATATATATATCCTTAAAAAAAAACTTGTAAAATTTGGAATTCATCTAAAAGTCATCTAAACTTTGGAAGACAGAACAAAATGGAGAGACTTATAAAGGCTTGAAGAAGAATTGGATTTCATAACATCTACCAGAAAGAGAAAAAACCCAATAATTTATTTTGTCAAAAGAAGAAAAAGGAAAAACAATTTTTTGCCACAGTGAAGAAACATTCTTTCTAAAACTTTTTCCTTTCATGTGTAAGCCAGGAAAACTGCAATGCAATCAATAATTTTTTGTTAAGAAGGGGAAAATTGAAAAGCTAATGACTATAGTGCAACAACATGAGGCTGACTTCATGAATTCTTCTTTGCCATTCAATCCTTGTAAGGGCCATGGTCATGTCAAATGCACAATTTAAAAGCATAGACTGATTACTTGTATTTCCAACCACATCAGACAACAATATATGGGCCCAACATCTACTGACAGGCTGTCCTTGACAAATGGCTGTCTGCCAGGTGTGAATGTCACACTTGACAGCCCTATGATCATGATCAGATGACTGCTAGAAGAATCCAAAAAAAAAAAAAAGCATGCTGCTGGCACCCGATATTTCAGCAGCAACATCATACAGCTCCACTGCAAAAGGAAGGGGAAAGAAAAAGAGGAGTCACAAGCGCCGTGAAAAATTGGTTGAGTGATAGATAATGTAACGATCACTATCAGCAACACTGAAAAGAGAGTCAGTGATCTAAAAGTAGCTCCAGCACTCAGCAAGGTTTCCAAGATGATCATCAAGTTCTTGTTACATTTTTTCTGGCTCCTTGACCAGAACATATACTCAGCAGAATCCACACAAGTTTGTGGCCAAGAAATGGTCCTTGGATCACCTATTTTAGAAAGGAAAATAGAGGAATCCAAAAGGTGCACAAAAGAAATAAACTAAATGCAAATTACTGTCAGCTTTGCACACTTGAAATACTAATAAACCTTCAAGCAACCTATTCATGCCAAGAAACATAAGAGAAAAAAAAAATAGGAAACACAAAATCACAGAGGGACACCCACATGACCCAAAATCCTCATGCTTCAACCAAATTCAGCCGTTAATACTCACAGGGGAATCACACGTCCACTTATTAAAAACAAAGAAGAAAATAATCATACCACTAAATCAAGTTTAACACATGCATATAAATCCCGGCCGTTAAATATTATCTGGAATAGCTGGCATGCATCTCACAACCGAAAGAACAAAATGAATTGATTGATACAAAAAATAGCTAAAATGAAGTTGGGAAAGAGAAGAAGCATTACAATTCAGCTAGTGTCAAATATGGTAAGCCCACTTGCAGGCATATATGACAATCAAAGAAAGAGGTCCCTTCAAGACCCATTTTCACAAAAGTAGCAGAGAATATTCCATATTATTATAATATTATCTATCAATAAATGATCAAAAATAATTCTGAAAAATAACAATGGCAATAAAGAAAACATATATGCAGTATCCATGTTGGAGAAGCAAACCAGATGAATCATATAACAATGAAAGAAGTGAAAAGTGATGAGAGAATTTTTTGCTAAAAGAACTTTGTACAGTACCCGAGAAGCATGATTTCCAACAACAACAGAGTTTGCGCAATATTATGTTCCCACTTCCCAGAAAGAAATAAAAGATAGATTAAAAATCAGAAGCTAATACCACAAGAAAAATATAATAACAATAATTATAATAATAATGAATGAGTTATTATTTTAGAAAGAAATTTTTTTCTTTTGACTTTAACAGAACCGCCAAGGGAACACACATGCGGAATGGTTTTCAGCAGAACAAAGAAAAGGAAGTGGAAAAAAGTTATAAAAAAAAAAAAGTAAAGTCCCAAGGAAATGACCCTTTTTTTTTTTTTTGGAGAACGAAACAGTGATTATATATATATATATATATATATATATATATATATATACCCTGAAATCAAATAAAAACTTGCAAATTTAACAAATCCCTCGATCAGTGCAGGTGCAATATAAAAACCCTTAATAATGACTTAAAAATTCAAAAAAAAAGTCCATGCTTGCATCTGGCCCTCTTCACTAGGAAAACAAGTACTCAGAATGGCCCTAAAAATACGATTTTGAATCACGGTTATCTTCCGGAAGCGCCCAAAAGAAAAAGAAAAGAACAAAATCAGGACCAAGAGGATCCCTGGCGGAAGAACGACAAAGAAGAGGGCCCTAAAATTGGAACCTGGAAGGCTTAGAGCAAAGCGCACCTGTCAGATTCAGGCTCGAGAACATTCACCCCAGACGACCCCTCGATCTCCGGCGAGGCATGTCCCTTCTTCAAGCAGCAGCTCATCCCCGACTCCGACCCCACCGAGCCCGAATTCACTGGGCCCTCCGCCGGCCAGCCGCCAGGGGTGGTGCTGTCCTTAGAGCTAGCGTTGGAGCTGTACTTCGGGTTAGGGCGGGGGTTCTCCTTCCAGACCTCCTTAGCCCTAGCGGAGGTGGCGAAAGGCTTCTGGAGGCGGCGGCTTCGCAGCTCGAGGTAGGAGGCGGGGTCTGGTTCGGGCTTCTGGAGGCGCTGGAGGGCTAGGGTTTTGGCTCTGGTGCGGACCCCTGGAGACGACTGGTGGGCAACATCCATGACCGCCACCTCCTCTGTGATCTTGTTCTTCTTCATGTACCTCCCCATCATCCAATCCACTCCTGCTGCTGCTAAGATGATCTCATACAGAAGGAGAAACGGTGGAGAAAGAGAGGAAAGATTGGACTTTGGTGACGGAACGACAGAGAGAGAACAAAAAGAAGCTGTCTTGGAGAAGAAATGGAGCAGGGGAAAAAAAAGGATTTTGCACCAACGAGGAGAGACAAACTCGCAGGAGGAGAAGGCGGAAGAGCTGCGGAGAGAGAGCGGGGAGGGGGGACAACAAGAGCGACACCCGCACGAGGGTCGCGGGCGCGAGAAAGAGGCCCCTTGGAGCCCCGGGGGGAGTGTGTGGTGTGGGTTTGGATGAGAGAAATCTTATGTAAGAGAGAGAGAGAGAGAGAGAGAGAGGGGAAGGATGGGTTCTTCTTCTACTTGTAGGCCATAAGGGATGAGAGAAATCTTATGTAAGAGAGAGAAGGGGAGGGGGGATGATGGGTTCTATTTGTAGGCCACAAAGACCATGGACCATGGTCCACGGAAAGAGGGATGTACTTTCCGCATCTGAAAGATTTTTTCTGAACCAGGGACTGGATGATCAATTTTTCCATTTATCAAAAAAAAATTTACAAAAATATTTTTTTTAAAAAAGCATAGAAATTAGTATGCGATTGCATGAAGATATAAACAAATCCTTTTTTATTTTTATTTTTTTTATTAAATATAAGTTTTATAAATGAATTGATGATGGTTTTATCTCTTAAAAGTAGATATTTTGCAAATCAAATCTATATGCAATATTCGGTGCATTAAATTATGAATATCTTATCCCTTTGTCGGTGATACGATAAATAATAAGATATAAAAATTCTTAAAATTACAAAAATAAGTATAAACTTTGTTTGATCAAATTTCTGTGTTTGAAGATTTATGAAATGTATGCTATTAATTTTTTTTGTTTTATAGATAAATTAACTATAAAAGTTATAATTATATAATATGATACTATTTTTTAAAAATAATTTTTACGTATCATGCAATGCCAATAATAAAGAGGGCTTTCACTGAATGATACTTTTACAATGAATCATTTGATAAATTTAAATTAATCAACTGCAATCTTTACTTTAATAGAAGTCGTGCTTAAAGTTTTTAATGTATAATTTTCAGATAATGATCGACCTTCTTTCCATCCAAGTGTTATTGTTATGTCTGCAAAGCTTGATCAAGGAAATGAAAGACATGATCGATCATTTGATAAATTTAGCCCAATCAACCATAATCTTCCCTTTAATATATATAGAAATTAGTATGTGATTGCATGAAGATATAAACAAATTCTTTTTATTTTTTTATTAAATATAAGTTTTATAAATGAATTGATGATGGTTTTATCTCTTAAAAGTAGATATTTTGCAAATCAAATCTATATGCAATATTCCGTGCATTAAATTATGGATATCTTATTTCTTTGTCGGTGATACGATAAATAATAAGACATAAAATTTTTAAAATTACAAAACAAGTATAAACTTTGTTTGATCAAATTTTTTATGTGTTTGAAGATTTATGAAATGTATACTATCAAATTTTTTTGTTTTATAGATAATTAACTATAAAGTTATAATATATAATATGATACTTTTTTTTTAAAATAATTTTTACGTATCATGCAATGCCAATAATAAACAGGGCTTTCACTGAATGATACTTTTACAATGAATCATTTGATAAATTTAGATTAATCAACTGCAATCTTTACTTTAATAGAAGTCGTGCTTAAAGTTTTTAATGTATAATTTTCAGATAATGATCGGCCTTCTTTCCATCCAAGTGTTATTGTTATGTCTGCAAAGCTTGATCAAGGAAATGAAAGACATGATCGATCATTTGATAAATTTAGCCCAATCAACCATAATCTTCCCTTTAATATATAGAAATTAGTATGTGATTGCATGAAGATATAAACAAATTCTTTTTTATTTTTATTTTTTTATTAAATATAAGTTTTATAAATGAATGATGATGGTTTTATCTCTTAAAAGTAGATATTTTGCAAATCAAATCTATATGCAATATTCGGTGCATTAAATTATGAATATCTTATCCCTTTGTCGGTGATACGATAAATAATAAGATATAAAAATTCTTAAAATTACAAAATAAGTATAAACTTTGTTTGATCAAATTTTCTGTGTTTGAAGATTTATGAAATGTATGCTATTAATTTTTTTTTGTTTTATAGATAAATTAACTATAAAAGTTATAATTATATAATATGATACTATTTTTAAAAAAATAATTTTTACGTATCATGCAATGCCAATAATAAAAGAGGGCTTTCACTGAATGATACTTTTACAATGAATCATTTGATAAATTTAAATTAATCAACTGCAATCTTTACTTTAATAGAAGTCGTGCTTAAAGTTTTTAATGTATAATTTTCAGATAAATGATCGACCTTCTTTCCATCCAAGTGTTATTGTTATGTCTGCAAAGCTTGATCAAGGAAATGAAAGACATGATCGATCATTTGATAAATTTAGCCCAATCAACCATAATCTTCCCTTTAATATATATAGAATTAGTATGTGATTGCATGAAGATATAAACAAATTCTTTTTATTTTTTTTATTAAATATAAGTTTTATAAATGAATTGATGATGGTTTTATCTCTTAAAAGTAGATATTTGCAAACCAAATCTATATGCAATATTCGGTGCATTAAATTATGGATATCTTATTTCTTTGTCGGTGATACGATAAATAAGACATAAAAATTCTTAAAATTACAAACAAGTATAAACTTTGTTTGATCAAATTTTTTTGTGTTTTAAGATTTATGAAAATGTATACTATCAAATTTTTTGTTTTATAGATAATTAACTATTAAAGTTATAATTATATAATATGATATTATTTTGTAAAAATAATTTTTACGTATCATGCAATGTTAATAATAAATAGAGCTTTTCACTGAATAACTCTTTTACAATGAATCATTTGATAAATTTAGCTTAATCAGCTGCAATTTTTACTTTAATAGAAGTCGTGCTTAAAGTTTTTAATGTATAATTTTCAGATAAATGGCTCATGACCTTCTTTCCATCCAAGTGTTATTGTTATGTCTGCAAAGCTTGATCAAGAAAATGAAAGACATGATCGATCATTTGATAAATTTAGCCCAATCAACCACAATCTTTCCTTTAATATATATAGAAATTAGTATGTGATTGCATGGAGATATAAACAAATTCTTTTTTATTTTTATTTTTTTTATTAAATATAAGATTTATAAATGAATTGATGATGGTTTTATCTCTTAAAAGTAGATATTTTGCAAATCAAATCTATATGCAATATTTGGTGCATTAAATTATGAATATCTTATTTCTTTGTCGGTGATACGATAAATAATAAGACATAAAAATTCTTAAAATTACAAAACAAGTATAAACTTTGTTTGATCAAATTTTCTATGTGTTTGAAGATTTATGAAAATGTATACTATTAAATTTTTTTTGTTTTATAGGTAAATTAACTATAAAAGTTATAATTATATATTATGATATTATTTTATAAAATAATTTTTGCGTATCATGCAATGTTAATAATAAATAGAGCTTTTCACTGAATAACTCTTTTACAATGAATCATTTGATAAATTTAGCTTAATCAGCTGCAATTTTTACTTTAATAGAAGTCATGCTTAAAGTTTTTAATGTATAATTTTCAGATAAATGGCTCATGACCTTCTTTCCATCCAAGTGTTATTGTTATGTCTGCAAAGCTTGATCAAGGAAATGAAAGACATGATCGATCATTTGATAAATTTTTAGCCCAATCAACCACAATCTTCCCTTTAATATATAGAAGCTGTGCTTAAGGTTTTCAATGCATTATTTCAGATCAATGGATCCAAAAGACATATGATATTTTCATAGCCTCTCACTCATTATGTACTTGTGAAAATATCATCATCTACTGGACTTGCATGTGCTAGCACCTATCATTCATCACCTCGCCCATCTGACTCCTTGAGGCTCGCATGGGCTATGAATATCATGCTCTTTAAGATAAATTAACTTTTTCTTGGTTAGACGTCATGGTCAAAGAACGGCTGCCATCAACATGGCTCTATAACGAACATGGCACGTGCGTGGAGCATATGGTGCACTTGGAGTAAAAGAGTGGCTACTTTGACTTTCCACTCCAACCTAATGAAACTAGAGAGAATATATATAGTCTCTGTCTTCAAAAGGCAAGTTGATCAGTTCTCATTCCATATGCCATCGTTTCCCTCAAGACCTCGGTTTGGATGCAAAGTTGACCCACCTATCAACTAGATTTAGATACAACAATCCAAAACCCTAACCCTAACCCTAACCCTAACCCTAACTCTAAATAAAAGGAATGAAACAAATATGTGCATAATTTGTTAGAAAAAAAAAGGTTAATGTAATATGATTTAAAGTGCTAATCGATTGTTTCTTTCGGAAGGGCGACCTCTAAGTTCATAATATAACTTATCTTTCAATGGTTACGGTAGATTTTTCACCAATGTTTCGATAATTAGCTTAGGGTTGGATTTGGACTGATGTAACATTTCAAGCTAAAACTATGTAACTCAAAAATTTAAGTAAATACATAACGTTTTCTTTTTATCTAATATAAAATTATTTTTAAGGTATTATAATCGATGCAAAGATGAATGCATTTCGATCCCATAAGTTAGCCACTAGAGTTCAACACATCCAAGTGCTTAATGGTAGGCAATCTCGTGCAAGTTAATTTGAACCAGGTATAAATTAATTATTTCAATTAGAAAGAATCATGATTGGAATCCAAAATTATGAGCAAAATATGTAACTCATGATGAGGTACACCTTATGATCACTAGCAACCATAATTTTGGACCGTATCTATGGCATCATTAAGCAATATGCGATATGATGGATTGGCTCGTAGGGTTTAGCACAAGATTAGCAATTTGCTTCTCTTCGAGCTAGCAGAGATATCTCGACCAAGGGAGGGCGAAGCACTGCTCTAGCGGCGTCATGATCCATCGTTTTAAACCCTATCTCGAAGCAATATATTCTAATCTATTTGCTCTCAAATATAATATGGGGTACGAGTTTCAGGGTGGTACTGGTAGACCCTTTTTTTTATGTTTATTTATCGGAATTGTATTAGGAAATGGTAGCATGGATAATGCTTTATAAATAATAAGAGCAAACAAGGGGACACGAGTTTCGTAGGCATCTCATCAATTCCTCGTAATTGGTCGGATCTTTTGTACGTGCAGACAACCAATGCATGATTCGTAAATCACACGGCTGCCAGTACAATGGAACTCGGGCTTTATCTTATATTTTTGATATCCCTTAATACATTTACATTACCATCGGCCGAAGGCTAGCTATCGAAACTACAGTATATATATATATATATATATTTATGTTTTAGATTAAGAAGTTATTGTTCATTTATTTCTTTCAAATTATAAATGAGGCTTAGGATTTCTTATTTTAGGAAAGGATGGATTCAAAGAGATGAGAGCATCAAACAATTTTCAGCAATGTTCTATGATGAATTTGAAAGGCTACAAATGAGAGTTGTTTTTAGAATAAGCAGTACGATCTAAAATGGGTGGCTCATCAGGAGGCTAAGTTAGGTTACTGAATTGTTACACTCTTTTTTCTTTCAAAAACCTTCTAATGCTTGTCTCTGGGGCTCTCCTCGACACTGTTCCATGGTTTCCTTTATATTAGTCTCTTAGATGCCTCCTCAATCAGGGTGTTTGAAAGTTTAACTCTGATGGCTCCATTCATCTCTTATCTGCTAGTGCTGGTGTTGTGGTAAGAGATCATATAGGTCAGGTCCTTCTTGCTTTAGCCATTCCCTTGTCTACTAACCAAGTGCCTTTGCTAAAGTCACTTGAGCTTGGTATGGACTGAGTGAAACTCCCAAAAGATTTTAAGGCTCAAATATTCTTCTTAAAGGTGATTCCTCTGCAGTGATTCCTTAGCTCCATAGGCAATCTCAATGCCAGCATCCTCGCCCAAGGGTTTTTGAAGTCTCTAATTCTTTTAGGTAGTATGTAAAATATGGGATAAAAGGGGATATCCAGAGATATCCCTTTTTATTCCCAAAAGCCATAACTATAAGGGATAGCTGGGAATAAAGTTAACCAAAGGGATAATCCATGGTTAACCATGGTTAACCATAGGATATCCCTTCAATTTATTCTCTAGAAAATGCAGGAATAGCTGGTTATCCCTTCAAATAAGAGTTAAAAAAAAGTTATCATATGGATTTATCTTTTTGCATTTGATATAATCAATGGAATAGCCAAGGAATATCCCTAGGGATAGTCAGGGAACAAACTCTATTCCTTACACTTATCCATGGATAATATTTTTCTATCAAACACTACCTTAATCTTAAATTTCAAAGCTTCTTATGTCTATAGAGAAGATAATCAGGTTACTTTCTTAACAAACCGAGCAATCCTTCACAATCAGTATATATGTTGTAGCACAGAGTTTCCACCTTAGAGCTGAATTACTTAGCCATGGCAAATAATCAAGGTGCTTTATTTTTGAGGTGTTAGCCCTATATTTCTTTAAAAAAAGAATAATGGATCAATAAATGCCAATAGGAATCATCAAACAACATATACCGATTTAATCAAAGTTAATTTAATCAAAACCTATTTAGGGTCACTAAAGCCACGTGATTATTTTTCATTAACTTTAATATTTTTTCAAATGGTAGTGATGAAGTACAAATTAAATTATAATTAAGAGGTTAATTGTAAATTTTTTTAGTTTAGGATGCTAAGTGGAAATATTTTTGTAGTTTAGGGGAGTTAAGTGGAATTAATCTATACAAATTTGAGAATTTGACTAATATTTTCATTTGTACACGTCGCATTAAATAAAAATGGATATGGATGTAATAGACAGTCATTTGAACCATATCCAAATATCTGGTTTTATTTATAGTCCTATTTAATGTCACATAGTTATCATGAATATTTAATAGAAATAAATGATCATATTAACACATTACTAAATTTACCTTCTATTTAATGATATCTTCCATTTTATAGTCACAAAATTTAACTACTTGACTTTTTTGAGTGAATGATGAGGGACCCTATTAACTACTTGACTTATATTTGTATATATATTCATTCTTTCGGTATCCAACATATATCAGGATCTATTTAAAGCAAATATGGATATAAATTGTTAAATCTGATTAACATTTATGTTCACCAAATATAAATAGATATTGATATGAATGACTGATATTTTGTTCATATTTGATTCTTTTGTATTCGAGCACATGGTAACATTTTTCTCTAAGAAGGATTTGTCCAATAATAGAGTAGTAAGATAGGAGAAAAAAGTAACAAGAAAAAATTCTCATAAAATAATATAAGACCGAAACTAGATATTTTCAATAAGTTCGATATATTCTTTATAGTAACTAATAACCCATATTTGTAGTTGGACCATTTAAACCTTTCCACAAATATGTCCTATTTGTTTCTTGCAAATATGAAAAGTAAGATTATTTTTTTACAGTATACCTCTTGATAAGATAAAGTCTCTAACTCATCTTGATATGAGCTTTTACAAATTTACCTAGATTTTATTGAAATCATCTTTATTTGATTGGATTTTTATAATTATTTTTTAATCTATAGTACTCTTTTAGAATTGACTTTAGTCAAAATTTAATGTTGAGCCCCATTTCTTTTAGTGAATCTTTTGTATATACTAGATCAAGTATATGTCAACTAAGTTCATGCATGTGCATATTTCCTTTTAGGTTAGAGAGAACTCATCTTTAAGTTAAAAGTTTTATATTTCTCTTGGAAAGTAGAGAAGAGTTTTTCTACTTGATTTCTAACATCTAAAACTCTTCAGTGGCTAAATTCTTCTTCCATATTCAAGTAATGAACATAGAATATGTTTCAAGTGTTGATGGATCATTCCTTGATTATTGACTTAATTGAATCTTTTGTCATACTTGTTGATAATTGCGTTAGAGTCGCCCTTCATACTCATCTTTATAGGAGTCAAAAGATATGTAATATGAAAAATAAGAAATATGTCACATTTATTAGAAAGCTCCACATGAGATACATTGTTATTGACCCTCCACAAAATTTTAGGACCACCGATCTTTCATTGTTTTAGCATGTTAAGTTTTGGAAAGAAATCTTTTATTCGAAATGGCTTTATATTTGATAGATCAATCTTTTTGCTTGCATTATGCATTAATAGCTTCTTTATATTTGGTTTTAAACTCCGCCAACTACCTCCAAACTTGATTATAGATGTTTTTTGATATAATCCACTAAGTCTTAAACTTCGCAATTGACTAGCTGGTATGTGGTTGAGCACCACCATATTAAGAAAGTTGTTGTCTCCTCATCATGTACGATATCAAATACTAATTACATGAATTATTATAAGTGAAATCGGCTTAAGAAAAAGTTTGTTTATCTTGCATAAGATATCGAAATAAATTTTTAAGACTTCTATTAACCACCTTAGTTTGGCCATCCATTTCAAAGTAATAAGTACTATTAACCTGCAATACTGTCTATAATTTTTGCCAGTATTCTCTATAATTGATTCATAACTTTGCTTCATGAACTGAAATGATATTCTTGGAAACTCCGTGTAACCAAACCATCTCTCTAAAATACAAATCAGTCACAAGTGCATCATATTCTCTCTCCCTCTTTTTTTTTTTTTTTTTTTTTTCTTTCTAATTTCACTTCTTGTTTGACCTCTATTGAGCTTTGATAAGATACACCTACTTTGATTTGAGAGATGGTAACTACTCTCTTTAGCATCTTTTTATGTAAAATAGCTATTGTTACAATTAAAGTTCAAAGTTAGCAACTCCTCGTAGTACTTTCGTCATCTAAACATTTACCTAAGTTCACTTGAGCTTGAAATTTGCTAAATAGTTGCTAAAGACCGTTATAGAAATTTAGTCTCAACAGGAATACATGCAATGCAATAAAAAGATTATAATTGTTATGCAAATTAATAATGAACACAATTATTGTGATAAAATGAAGAATCAAAAATAGTATCAAATCAGAACATTAAGATTTTTGAATTCTAGAACTCTTCTAGGATATCCTATAACCTAAGGAGAACAAACTCCTCACTTATAAATAGTGCCATGGGCCACAAGTATGAAAGACTCTCTCTCTCTCTCTCTCTCTCTCTCTCTTAAGTACTCTATGTTCATTTTGAATTCCCTACTAACTTGAGCATGAGAAAGTCTCTTTCCAAGAATAATTCTGCAACATTGTAGGTTTTTTTTTTTGAAGGATGGAGCTCTCATCAAGCGATTTCTTATCTTTATCTTTGATTATGGTCTAAAAGCAGTTCTCAAGCATTAACAGATTAATGCTATACATGAAAACGTGAAGAAAAGACAGTAAGTATATCACGAAAGAGAAGAGATCAAGGGATAAGTAATGTTCCATCCTCTCTACTAGCCACCTAGGCTAAGTCCCAAAATTTAAGTATATCATGACAAATGGACTCTATATATTTATGATTAGATTTGAATATAAATCCTTAGCGTCTAAGGTTGAGTGAAGGAGTATATGAGAGCTCATGCTGTCAAGTATTTGATCTTAAATTAATTATGTATTAAAAAGATTTTGAATACTTATATAAGATCAATGAGCCTAAATAATAGTTTCTTAACCAATTTTTTGAATGAGATCCTAGAGATGCGCCTGCGCAAAGTGAATTGATACATATAAAAGGAAAATAAGGTAAAAGTAAATAAAAATTATATAGAAGTAAGTGATAAAAAAACTTAAGATCCTTACATCTTACAAAAAAAATATGACTTAAAATATGGTTAAATGGAGAAAAGAGATTCATGTAGTTGATTTCAACTAGTTTGAGATTAAATTAAGAGGTTTTATTTTTTATTATAAATTGCACTCTTTCCTCCCAAATTTCAATCATAAATTTTGACCCTAAAATATTGATCTCTTGCGTACATGCATACGTGATTATTTTTCTTCCTTTTCTTGCCACACTTGAATTGTTGTGCTCTACCTCTCTTGCTCTCTTTGTTTTTCTCTTCCTATATCTTTTGGAATTAGATTTTTTTTAAAGTAAGAAATAAGTTTAACGCGTGTCATTAAATATTAGGATGAATAGAGAGAATGTGTTTTTCCTTTTGTGACGGGAGTTTAGGAAGCCGTGAGAACATTTTTTTTGGGAAGCAAGAAATAGGATTAGGCATGAAAATAGGATGGAGTGTGATGTGGTTGATAGAGCCACGTGTAAGTTAACAGTAAAAGTTACCTGATGACAGAAGGTGGAGCGGCCCCAAACTCTATGGCAGCCCCAACTTCAAGGTAGCCCTAGCTCCACAGCAGCTTCATCTTCGGACTCGGCCCCAAGCTCCAAGGCGACCTCGTCTCCGAACTTGGCCCTAACCTCCAAAGCGGCCTCGTCTTCGAAGCAGCCTCGAGCTCCAAGATGCCCCAGCTCCACAGTGGCCCCAGCTCCAAGGCAGCATCGTCTCCGGACTCGGCCCCAACCTCCAAGGTGGCCTCATCTTCGGACTTAGCCCCAACCTCCAGGGCGGCCCCGGCTCCAAGGCGGTCCCAGCTTCACGGCGGCCCCAACCTCTAAGGCGGCCTCACCTTCGGACTGAGCCCATCAATTGCCCATAGCCCACATGTCTAATAAAATCATGCCCATCAATCGCCTACAACCGCATGTCTGATGGGACAAGCCCCACTAATTCTGGCATTGAGCCTTAAAAGTCATCATCCATCACGATGCTTTAATTGCTCAGATCAGATGAGCTCCAAAAGTCATCATCTATCCACAAAGTCACAGTCTATTATGAGGCTCCATGTGACACTAGATGATAAGGAATATCAGTAAAATGGGTAAGAAGGACCCTAAACCAGGTATGAACACACATAAACACTCAAACGTCCAGAAAGCATTTTTGATCTCTAGCTCTCTATTGAGCTTTCTCAAGCTCATGGATGTGATTTTTATCACTGACTTGAGTGTCGGAGGGTTTCCGTCAGAATATTCGATCCCTGAAACTTCCTACAGGTCTTGGCGTGGAGTAAAGCTTCATCAGCAAGTTTACAGTGCACTCACAGACGCTCATAGACATCAACTCATAGTGACCAAGCATCATCAGAGTGTTGGGTTTCCTTCCCATGAGAACTTAGTGAAGATGTGATATCAATCTTTGTGCAACGGAGACTATATCGCTTATTTTATAATGGAGAGGATCTGCTAGAACCTACCAACATGTGAAGTTGGTTGAGTCATTCGATGATAGCACCTGATGATCTTGATTGGAATCCTACTTATATCTAGATGCCTAGGTAAAGATAACACTCCCCCCCTCTTCTCTCTCTCATATATCATGATCAATAATTTAAATGTTTGATTATTGATTTTTAAACATAAGAAAGTAGATATCTTCTTGCTTTAAGAGAAGCAAAAACTTACTCTTACGCACAGACACGTGTGAGAGAGTGTGTAGAAACCTTCTGTATAATGATTCTAGCAAAACATTAATTAGTTTTGGTACAATAGTTTGAAAGCAGCTTCAATTAATTAAGAATGCTACATACTTCTTCATACCTATAATGATCATGATATATTTTTCAAACATAACCCCTCTTCTTCGTATGAATATGTATTCCTAATCAACAAGAGCATCTAAATCGCTATTTCTAAATGTGAAGCTCCTACTATACTTGTTGAGGGGTAAAATTACCATTGCATTAATAATCGTGCAAGGAGTTAGGATTAGCCCTGACTCCCACTTGCTGTGCAGTACTCGTTAGAGATGAATCAGCCTCAGTGGGTCGAGGCGCTTTAGCCCCTCGGTGAGCCAAGAATTCCCAAGGCTTGGATCACATCTCTCGGCCTCAGCCGAACTATTGGCATCAGCTATTGACATCTCTCTGCCTCAGCCGAGCTATTGACCTCAGCTATTGACATCTCTCAGCCTCAGCCGAGCTATTGACGTCAGCTATTGACATTTCTCGGCCTCAGCCGAGCTATCCCTGTCGCTCGGCCTCAGCCGAGCTATTGACATCTCTCGGCCTCAGCCGAGCTATTCCTGTCTCTCGGTCCCAGCCGAGCTATCACATCTCTCGGTCCCAGCAGAGCTATAACATCTCTCGGCCTCAGCCGAGCTATTGACATTTCTCGGCCTTAGCCAAGCTATCCCCGTCTCTCGGCCTCAGCCAAGCTATTGACATCTCTTGGCCTTAGCCAAGCTATCCCTGTCTCTCGGCCTCCGCCGAGCTATTCCTATTCATCGTGCCCCAGCCAAACCCGGGCACTCAAGCACCCCTGCGAAATCCGATGCGGGAGAGTTTAGACAAAAATTATATCCGAGAGTGGTCTAAAGCCCTAGAGCCTACACCGTCTTCGAATCTCAAGACATCAACCAGCTCTCCCAGTCGTCGATCCTCTAACTAACAAGATACGTGTTGACCCAATTGAGGATTTTGATGATTAACAAAACTATTTGAGTATAACATTTGATGTTACTAATGATTTTGATTAAGTTTTTCAGATTATAAGTCTATTTGATGATCAAAATCAAGAGGCAAATCAAGTTCTGGTTTGAATCTAATGTCAAGGTAAGATTGCAGACATTAGAGTCGACACATGGAATCATAGAGCCGACTCCAGAAAATGGCACAGACTTAGAGTCGACTCCGGGACTGTGAGAGCCGACTCTATCAGAAATAACAGAACGATGGATTTTCAGGCCACGACTTAGAGTCGACTCCCAGACTGTTAGAGTCGACTCTAGAAGAATTTTGTGTCGACCCCAGAAAAGTCAGAGACGACTCCAGATCGAGCGGATTAAATAATTTCGAGTTAGAGCCGACTCCAGAAAAGTTAGAGCCGACTCCAGAATGTCAGACACGGCTCCAGAACTGTCAGAACGACTCTAAACTTCATCTTTATCTATTTTAATCCCAATGGCTATTGTTATTTATGGATCTAATCCTTTTTACACTTGCTTCTAACGGATAGTTTCACACTATTTGTGGATTAATCGGATCTATAAGAAGAGGGTTGATTGCATCCCATAAAGAAGAAGAAAAAAATAAGAGAGAGGCAAAAAGAAAAGAATAGAGAAAATCTTTGAGATCCATCAGAAAAGAAAAGAGGAAAAACTTGTAAGGAAAGATCATACTCATTCCCCAAAAGAAGAGAAAGAGATTCCAAGCCTTTGCTGTTCTATTTAGAAGAAATCTCAAGAGAAGGAAGAAGCCCTAGTTTTTCTGATCTTCTGAGTCTCAAGAGCATCATTCGAAGGAATATCCATTCAAAGGAAGAGAAGGAAGAAGCCACCAAGATCTACGAATCAGGCTTTGGTTCCTAATCTCTTATTATTATTTCATTATTGTATATTTGCTCATTGAAGGAGCATTTTGTTTTTGTAAAATCAAATACTGTTTGCTGGGTCAATCTGGTGATTGATTCAGTTGAGGCTGTTAGCCTTGTGCAAGCATTAGCTTGTGGTTTAGGTTTTGTGCTGGTGAGCCTTGAAAACCAGCTGGGTTCGTTGTGCACTCAGGAAAACAACAAGTTTGAGTTGTGAGCTTGCAAAACAACTCTGCTGTAATCAGTTTGATTATAGTGTGGACCCAAGAGGTACTTGGGAGTGAACGTAGGTGTAGGTACACATAACCACTATAAAATCTCTTGTGTTTGTCGTGATTGTCTCTTTATCTTCAACTCTCTATTTATAGTTGCTTAGTTTTAAACTTGTGAATCTAAGTTTTTATTTCCGCTGGGGGTTACCTTTCAAAAGAGTTTAAATTTTTGAAAAACCCAATTCACCCCCCCTCTTGGGTTGCTATCTGGACCAATAATTGGTATCAGAGCTAGTGCTCATTTGATTTGATCTAACGATCAAGAGTCAAAGATCCACATGGTAACTCAAGCTAGTTCATCTTTTTCCGAAGGTCAATCTACTAATAGACCACCCTTATTTAATGGTTCTAACTATGGTTATTGGAAGGCTAGAATGAAAATATTCATTCAAGCACTTGACTATGATCTATGGAGTATTATAGTCAATGGACCACACACACCCACTGCTAGAGTTAATGGCATGGAGATTCCTAAACCGGAAACGTAATGGGATGAACATGATAGAAAATTGGCACAACTCAATGCCAAAGCAATGAATATCTTATACTGCTCATTAGATGCAAATGAATTCAATCACATATCTATTTGCATTTCTGCTAAGAAAATCTGGGATAGACTTGAGGTAACCCATGAGGGAACAAATCAAGTCAAGGAATCCAAGATTAACATGCTAGTTCATAAATATGAATTGTTTAAAATGGATGCATGTGAATCTATTGCTGATATGTTTACAAGATTTACTGACATAGTTAATGGTTTAAAAAGTCTTGGTAAATCTTATGATAATTCTGATCTTGTGAGAAAGGTCTTGCGTTCCTTGCCTAGGACTTGGGAAGCTAAGGTGACGGCAATACAAGAGGCAAGGATCTAAGTACACTACCCCTAGAAGAACTGTTGGGATCCTTGATGACTCATGAGCTTCAAATCAAGCAACATGTTGATGATGATGAGTCAAAAGAAGAGAACTATGGCTCTTAAGATTTCTGAATATATGGAAGAGCCTCATGAATCCGAAGATGAAAGTGATGATGA
>UESW01004079.1:1207866-1265045 GCA_900491605.1 Calamus simplicifolius
TGATTTTCTGCCGAATTCAATTAGGGTGTCGCCGAGTTCTGTCTATGTGATCATGTTATAGAACGGGTGTCGTCTGGTTAGAGCTAGGGTGTCGTGGGATTTCAACTAGGGTGTCGCGAAGGATTAACGGTCGAATTCTAAGTAGGGTGTCGCCGGTTTCTGTCTATGTGGGGTCATGTTAAAGAACGGGTGTCGTCTCGTTTGAGCTAGGGTGTCGTGGGATTTCAACTGGGGGTCGCGATTGATTTTCTGCCGAATTCAATTAGGGTGTCGCCGAGTTCTGTCTATGTGGTCATGTTAAAGAACGGGTGTCGTCTGGTTAGAGCTAGGGTGTCGTGGGATTTCAACTAGGGTGTCGCGAAGGATTAACGGTCGAATTCTAAGTAGGGTGTCGCCGGTTTCTGTCTATGTGGGGTCATGTTAAAGAACGGGTGTCGTCTCGTTTGAGATAGGGTGTCGTGGGATTTCAACTGGGGGTCGCGATTGATTTTCTGCCGAATTCAATTAGGGTGTCGCCGAGTTCTGTCTATGTGTCATGTTATAGAACGGGTGTCGTCTGGTTAGAGCTAGGGTGTCGTGGGATTTCAACTAGGGTGTCGCGAAGGATTAACGGTCGAATTCTAAGTAGGGTGTCGCCGGTTTCTGTCTATGTGGGGTCATGTTAAAGAACGGGTGTCGTCTCGTTTGAGATAGGGTGTCGTGGGATTTCAACTGGGGGGTCGCGATTGATTTTCTGCCGAATTCAATTAGGGTGTCGCCGAGTTCTGTGTATGTGGTCATGTTATAGAACGGGTGTCGTCTGGTTAGAGCTAGGGTGTCGTGGGATTTCAACTAGGGTGTCGCGAAGGATTAACGGTCGAATTCTAAGTAGGGTGTCGCCGGTTTCTGTCTATGTGGGGTCATGTTAAAGAACGGGTGTCGTCTCGTTTGAGCTAGGGTGTCGTGGGATTTCAACTGGGGTGTCGCGATTGATTTTCTGCCGAATTCAATTAGGGTGTCGCCGAGTTCTGTCTATGTGGTCATGTTAAAGAACGGGTGTCGTCTGGTTAGAGCTAGGGTGTCGTGGGATTTCAACTAGGGTGTCGCGAAGGATTAACGGCAGAATTCGAAGTATGGTGTCGCCGGTTTCTGTCTATGTGGGGTCATGTTAAAGAACGGGTGTCGTCTCGTTTGAGCTAGGGTGTCGTGGGATTTCAACAGGGGTGTCGCGATTGATTTTCTGCCGAATTCAATTAGGGTGTCGCCGGGTTCTCTCTATGTGCACATTTATGAGACGGGTGTCGTCGCCCTAAAGCTGGGGTGTCGTGGGATTTCATCTGGGGTGTCGCGAAGGATTAACGGCCGAATTCGAACTAGGCTGTCGCGGGGATTATCTCCGTGGTCTCTTGTTCAAGAACGGGTGTCCTCTCGTTAGAGCTAGGGTGTCGTGAGATCTCAACTGTGGCGTCGCGAATGATTTTCTGCCGAATTCAATTAGGGTGTCGCCGGGTTCCCTCTATGTGCACATTTATGAGACGGGTGTCGTCGCCCTAAAGCTAGGGTGTCGTGGGATTTCGTCTGGGGTGTCGCGAAGGACTAACGGCCGACTTCGAACTAGGGTGTCGCGGGGATTCCTTACAATGCGGACTCTCAGAGCGGGGGGGGAAGAAAGAGATTTATTCTTGCAGAGAAGGAATCCAGTTGAGCACGAACATACGCTCTCGTCTGAAAGTCCGGTCGACAGGAGTCTTCTGGAGTCTTCAAATATAAAAGTTTATCCAATGAGTTTTTCCCTGCCAACACCTCACGTCGACGTTCGCTTCTCTCTCTGAATTCGACCAAGTCTGCAAGATGAGCCTAAGCTGAGGTTTTGGCAAGGAAAATCTTACAGACCTGGCCGAATTCAGAGAGAGAAGCGAACGTCTACGTGAGGTTTTGGCAAGGAAAATCTCATTGGATAAACATTTATATTTTAAGCCTCCAGTACACTCCAGTAGCCAGTTTTTTCAAAGCGAGGGCGTAGTTTCGTGCTCAACTGATTCCTTAGCATCCGGACTCTCAGAGCGAGGGAGGGGAAGAAAGACTTCATCTTGCAGAGATGAAATCCAGCTTTAAATTGGAGCTAGGATGGAGCGATAGGGCCGCATTAAAAGAGTTGGATACAAAACAGTTATGACTCGTTCTAAGGTAGTTACCCGCGCATTAAACGCATTAACTAACTCTAACCAGAAAAAAACTGTTGATGTAATAAAGAAGAGGGAAGAAAAGAGTGTTTACTTTGTGCTGCGGCTGACATTTCCTCCAGAAGGTTTTTTACACAGACTACTGACTCCTGTATCCAGGTATCGGCTAGCCTCGAAGCTGAAGTATTTTCTTTCTACCCGGGAAGAGAAACAGAGTTCTTCTTCTTGCACTGATGCCATAAAACGTAAAATGGCGCCATGAAGGAGCGAAAGGGCATTTTCGTCCGCACGAAAAATTCAAAAAAAAGCGAACAGCAATAAATGTCCGTCACGTTCAGAACGTTACGTCAAACCCCTGGCATGCCGCCTGTCATGTCATCCACGTCGGATCCACGTGGACCAATAGGAAGACGCGGTGCAGCCCACGTCATCGTTGCTGCACCGGAGCCGGTGTACAAAGTGTTTTCCCCGGTCAAAAGTCCTTTCCAAAGACGAATCTTTCGCGGCCTCTCTTTCTTAACTTCAAATTTGGGTCGCATTTCGCAATGGATTGGGCTCTGTATGTTTGAAGCGTTGAACCCGTTAAAACCAGGCACGTGCCTCGGCCAAGCAGTCTTAGGCGCAGAACGAAACCCAAATTTGCGGCTCAAAAATAGATACGTGTGGATTTTAATCTAACTCTTTAACAATCTTTCGATGGATATCTGATATCAATAATGTATTGCTAAGCTTTTAATTGTTATAATTTAGCTGTTTCCATTCTCAATTAATATGCTAATGAAAATATGGAAAGCTTATGAAGAACATATGAAGGCTTTCTCATTCTAAAACATTAATCTTTTTAAATTAAATTTAACTAAATTTGCATAATAAAACGATTATTAAAAATAAAATATTAAATTAAATGATGATAACTGAAAATTTAGATATCAAAATAATTTATGATTAAAAGTTTAAAGATTAAAATTATATTTTCTCTTGTTTGGTTCGAAAATCTTACCTATCCGCATTTTAATTCTTGTCAGCGTTTCAAAGTATTGGGCCTATAACCTCCTAGCACGGGGAGGCCACCATTGCTTCCATCCCATCATATCATGCCTATTTGGTCACGCCAAAGCCTCCTCTTATGTCACACACATATAACTATAAGAAAAATCTTGCTCCATCGAAAGTGATACAATAATGCACATCAACTTTAATGATTAACATGTGTCATATGTGTTGAGAGGTAAAATCATCATTGCATTAATAATCGTGCAAGGGGTTAGGATCAGTCATGACTCTCACTTGCTGTGCAATACTCGTTAGAGATGAATCAGCCTCAGTGGGTCGAGGCGCTTTAACTCCTCGGCGAGCCAAGGATTCCCAAGGCTTGGATCACATCTCTCGACCTCAGCCGAGCTCGACATCTCTCGGCCTCAGCCGAGCTATATCTCTCGGCCTCGATATCTCTCGGCCTCAGCCGAGCTATCCCTGTCTCTCGACCTCCGCCGAGCTATTCCTATTCACTGTGCCCCGCCAGCCGAGCTATCCTTATGCCCCGGCCAGACCCGAACACTCAAGCACCTCTGCGGAATCCGGTGCAGGAGAGTTTAGATAAAAATCATACTCGAGAGTGGCTTAGAGCCCTAGAGCCTACACCGTCTCCGAATCTTAAGACATCAACCAGCTCTCCTAGCCATTGATCCTCTAACTAACAAGATATGAATCTTACTAACCTCATAACAAACTGAATTCGAATCTTAACGGCTTTCGGACCCACGACGCCCCCAAGGAATCAGGTGATCCTCTAAAAATAGAACCGTCTTCCGACTTCTTAGGTATGCGCACTTGCTTGCTGACCCACTCTCCTTCTACCTCTGCTCACCCCTTACCGCCATTAACACTCTGCTCAGAGCTCTTGAAAGGTCACCTTGGAGAGACTCTTCAGCGAGAGCCTTCTCCTCACATTTATTGATTGCTGATCCCCGCTGACTTGAGTGTCGAAGGGTCTTCCGTGGAGGGCCACCCCCAACACCTCTCGCGCGAGGACTGTTTTGCAGGTCCGCCCAGAAGGGAGCCTATCCTGAAGGTCGATTGCGCCCGATTCGGAGGACAGATTTCAGCAGCAACAAATTGGTGCTAGAGGAAGGGCCCTCAAGTCCCATAAACTTGTGATCCAGGAGATAAGGATCTCGATTTGAAAGAGAATTCTTCCCATGGCCAATCGAGGAAAGGCTACTTCCAAAGCTCGGGACCAGGTCGCCTCCCAAAGACCTGATCCGATGAGCAGTATAGCACCTTCGCCCGCCAGTTGAGACTCCATCGCCACCGGCGGCCCCAGTGACCAGGACCAGTTTGCCTCGCTGGTCCAGCAGGTCCAAGCTCTAGCCCATCTCATCCAGGGGCGCTTTGAAGCTCCCCATCCAGCTACACCTACTCTGCACCTTCCTGAGGAGAATACGGCCCCCGCTCATCCAGCGGTCTCTTCTTCCGACCCGCATGGGGTTGCAAACCCCCCTCGTCGCCCTAAGGAAGTTGAGCTAGCCCCCCAAGGGATCTACAGCAAGGATCTTCCCTGATCTCGGCAGGCCCGATCCCTCTCTCCAGTGTTCTCTCGTCACGACTTGACACCGTCTCATTTCTCTCCTCGCCCAGCGCCTCCTACTGTGCCTGAGGAGATCCGCCGACAACTCCGGGAGATGCGTTAGGAGTTGGATGCCGTCAAGCAAGCCCATCCGCTTCAGCATAAAGCGAAGCAGGGCATTCCCTTCTCTAAGGAGATTATGGAGGAAGTGATTCCCTCCATGTCAAGCTGCCGCCATCGAGCCCTATCATGGATCCTCCGATCCCGACGACCACCTCAGCAGCTTCCAATCGATCATGATGTTCCACGGGGCATCAATGCGATCCTCTATCATGCCTTCCCTTCCACCCACAGGGGTCCGCCCGAACTTGGTTCAATGCCTTGAAACCAGGTTCTGTTGGTTCATTTGACGAGCTGAGCCGCCTCTTCATCAGCCAGTTCATCAGCAGCCGTTGTCACCGACGGAGATCTGACTCCCTCTCTGAGGTTAAGCAGAGAGAGGGGGAGTCCTTGAAGAAATATCTCGGTCGTTTCAATACGGCCATGCTGGAAGTGGACCACCTTAATCATGAGGTGGCCATGTCCGCCCTAGCAGGTGGAGTGTTGAAGGAGAGTGACTTTTACCTGGCGTTGGAGGTCAGTTACCCTTCGAGCCTCTCCGATATGATGGCCCTGGCGGACAAGTATACCAAGTCAAGGAATGCGGAGGGCTGCCCACACCGAGCTGACAAGGAAGGAGTCCAAGGGCTCGGACAAGCATCGATTCGCCAGCCAGCCTGAGCCCCAGCAGCCTCCTCCTCCGAATCCTTCGGTCGTCGGCCACATCAATGTGATCGAGGCAGTCGGTAGTCCGTCGAGCTGGCGGGACGATGAAGAAGGTCAGCGCCAAAGAGAGCGCGGACCAATGAGCTCTCCTTCTCTAACAACGACCTCCAGAAGATACAGTTTCGCATGACGATGCGTTAGTTGTATGTCTCAATCTGAACAATTATGATGTAGACCGAATCCTTATTGATAGTGGGAGCTCTGTCAATGTTTTGTATCTTGATGTATTTGTGAAGATGAAACTGCTCATGGAGAATCTCCGAGCCATGGACTCCACCCTAATGGGGTTCACTGGCGATGTTATTACCCCAAAGGGGGTCATGACCTTGACGGTCCGCACGGGAACTTGGCCCTGCGTTGCCACTGTTCATACAGATTTTTGGTGACCAAGCTTCGGTCGCCCTACAATGCAATCTTTGGGAAACCCGGACTAATGTCCCTTAGAGCCGCTGTCTCCATCCTGCATCTAGCAATGAAGTTTCCTACCGGATGGGGAGTGGGAGTAGTAACTCTCAAACACAATCACATCGAAAAAGAAGCAGGTGCTAAAAGAAGAAAGAATAAAACTTTATTTATTTCTTCATCAATGGAAAAGAGTTACAACCTCCTAAGAGGTGTTACAAGTGCATCATGGACAGAAATAAAAACAAGTAAATAGCTCGGCCGGACTGCTTCAGTCAGCTTTGGTTAATAATGATGTTTCGGCATCTGACCCGAGTAGTCAGACAATCCAATCAGCTCACCCTGAACCACTGGTTAGGGCCAGGCCGGCCTCCCACGGGTCCTTCGGATGAACCAAGAGATCCGAGAACAGAAGGAAGACCTGTGGACGCCGATGCTGAGGAGACATTCCCCCTGGGTGGGATGCTGGGCTGCTGGACGCTGCCCGACCGTGTAAGACAGGGGACCAGTAGGCCCACACTGCTCTCAACTCTCTCTTCACAGGCAAAAGATCCCCCAGCCGGACGAGCTAGGGGACCCAGCCCGAGGGAGAAGGAAAAGTCCATCCTTACCATGGGGATATGCATACTTTGCATCTCCGACGGTCCCCATGGCAAGTGGCAAAGGACACACAGGGAGCGCGTACGTGCGCTCCCCATATGGTCTCTGCGGACCTCCCATGCGCTCTCCATATGATCTCCGAAACTCCTCTCTTGAGGACAGACTGCTTCAGTGGCTCCTTCATCACCCCAGCTATCCGGGGGAGGTCGACTTGCAAAAGGAGAACTTAGTCTCTCCACTCTCAACCTCAGATACATAGACATCATGAGATTTCACAGGAGAACAAAGTCCTGAGAGATAGCCTAACACGGCCCGTTCTCCCCAATTTATAGGCAAATAAGCCCTCGAAATTTGAAACAACATGTCCCATTGCTACATGGAAGGACAGAAGAAAAGAATTATTTCTCGGAGCGCGCCAAATGCATTTCCCAAGCCATGACGAAAGGCAAGGGATCTCCCCCTGATCATGAATCAAAAACCTTAAATGCATGAGATCGGCTGCAGGTCGTTGGGATATGAGCAGGCCTGAAAATCCCTCCGAAAATGACGCCATCCAATGGCGATCGATTGCTTGTCACATACGCTAAAAGGACCTACATTGAAAAAGGCCAACGAAGTAAATGCCCTTGATAAGGGCGGAGTACTCTTTAACAAAGCCACTACGTATGCCTCGGCTGAAAACATGCTCATTTCTCCACTTCGAGCGAGCCGAACTATCTAACCTCGGCTCTAACCAGGATACCCCTGCGATTCTCGACCATTTCAAGTCGAGCTATCTGATACTTCGGCAGGGCAAACTCCCTTACCCACTCTGAGCGAGACCAGAACTATATTCCTCGGTAGCGCCGGGTCATTTTATATCTCGACCTCGATCGAGACGTTTATTCTAGCCCGAATTCAACTGACCTAAGAGCACGAATGAGTTATAATCCGTTCGTAGTCGGAGGAAAACTTAAGGTAAAAGATCAGCAAAAAAGATGAGCAAATAGAGGTGAAAAAAAAACCATTCATCAGAAATTTCGACCAGACTACAAATCTGAAAAGCAAAAAATACACAAGCGACCCTCAAGGATCAGGGGCTGGATCAGTCCCAGCGGTATCCTCGGCAACATTCGGGGAAGCTTGGCTCGTTTTGCCCACTTCGAAAGTCGTCGTTCCTTCGCGGCAAGCTTGGAGTATCCTTCGGGAGCCGCGGCCTCGCTAGAGCCCAAAATAGCATCAGATCGACGTCTGAGATATTTTCATACTCGACTTCTTCAGCCCCCGGGGTACAGGCCTCAAAGGGTTCAACATCCAAAAAGGAGAGGTCCCATTCCGGGTGCTCTTGAGATATTCTGGTTCGGACCTCCTTCGTGCCAAGCTGAAAAGCCTCGGCACAAGTCGATTATTGTTCACCCCGAAGTATGGCGAGATGCCTTTTAGCCTCGACAACTTGGCTCTAGAGTGAGGCGATTTGCTCCTCAGTCTCGGCGGCCCGCCCTTCGAGCTCTGAGTTCCTCTGTCGACTCGATGACAGTTTCCCTTGCAGAGTCTCTAATTGGCTTCAGCCCTCTAATTTCGCCTTCTCCATCTGCAAACACAGGGTTAGTCGATGCAACAGTGAGCCGATGGAAAGATTAAAAAGATGATATCGTACCTCCTCCTCCTGCCGAGCTAATCTCCTGGTCAATTCCTCGACCGCGCCGAAGGCCCTCAGCTTGTCGGCCTTAACCTGCTTGACCCTGTCCTTGAGGTCATTGATCTTCGATTGCCTGCTATTAGCTTCTTCCCTGGACTGGGAGAGCTCGTTATCAAGCTTGGCCATTTTCTCCTGATGCCATCTAATCTTGTCATCCCTAGCAACAATGCAATGATTTAGCTGCCGGACCTTCTCCTCTGACTCGCCAAGCATTCTGTTCAGGCGATTCTTCTCCTCGGCAGCTTCTCTCCTTAGCCTATCTCGACTTTCGTCAAACTGCTTCTGAGCAGTTTCCATTTCTTCAGCATATCTGGATGTCACCTATGATAACTCCGAGCATACTTCGACGTACCTCGCTCGAAACCCATGTAGCTCCTTAACTTTAAGCCTTAATTTGGATGCGTCGTCGAGGGCGACCTGATGCAATCCCCTCGCCCTTGCCAAGTTCTTGTTGGCAGTGTCCAGAACTCGCTCAAATTTATCAGACGCCTCTGCTCACAATCGGAGCTCAATACTGACTCTCTTGGCCTGGACGCTGGCCCCTGTCGCCAGGCTTAAGCGCCAGCACAGTGCCCTAGTGATCAGAGCGCTCTATGAAACAAAACCGAAATAAGAAAGCGCGATCAAGTTAACCAGAAAGCACCCACTACTCTGGAATAGCAACTCACCCAGGAGGTGTAAGACCTAGCTAGCTCCATGAGGGTGAAATTATTGATTTCAGGGAGAAGATGAACATCCTTCGCCACATTCCGCTAACCAAATGCGGCGTCGATAAGATCCAAGTCTGCAAACTCATTCATCAAGGGACCCGCGCTCGGATACAATGCCAACCTCATCAGAGCAGAGAATGCCTCCTCGACAGCCGGGTCCAAACTACCAGGCTGTCCATATGAGGGATTAGTCCGAGCAATCTCAAACTGAGAAGACTTCAATCTCCTAGCCTCCTTCAGCAAAAGTCTGGCCTGTGACTCATCGAATACCTCGGCTAGCCCAGGCATCAATGTTCCCGAGGCTTCAGTGGGAGAAGCTTCGGCTGGAAGGTTATCATCCTGTCCCCTTTCTTCACCCAAAGGTCCTTCTTCAATCACCGGCACCTGCTCCTCCCCCGCGGGCTCCACCGAAGCCTCAACCTGTTCACCAGATCCTCTAACCTCCTTAGAAGGAAGCTCTCCAACAGAAACTCCTCCTGAGCCTCCATTACCGTTGTCCCAATGTCACCGCCCTTTAATCCCTCCGAGGGAGGCCCTTTAATGGTAGGCTCACCCTGAACTTCTAACAAAGCCTCGTTTGGGCTGTCCACTATCTCCACCACCGAAGGACAAGGGATCTCGACAATCCTCTTTGGGTCCTCCTCCGTTCTCTGCTCCTCCGTCATGGCTATTGCCTCTTCCCCCAACTGAGAGGACCCCTCTCTCATCGCCGGCACTCCCACATTCTCTTTTCTGTCCACTATCTCTGACAAGCGTTCTTCAGAAAGATGAACCCTCTTCTCAGGCTTGCGTCTTTCCCCACTACTGGCCTCTCTCGGGCGCTTGCCCAACTCCTTCTTTATGTGACCCTCTAGCGCAGATCTCTTGGTTGCGAGCGTAGTAGGCAAACAATCAGACCAAGATATACTCGCTCGAATGAAATCAATGGAAGAGAGAAAGAAAAAGACTTGCCTTGTACGTCGACGGGACTAAGCCCGACGGCAAAAAGAGCCTCCTCCGATAGTAAGACGTTAGTCGAGAACACTCGACCATCAAGAAGGACCCCTAGGTCCTCCTTCTCCTGTTCGGATAAGGCTGGATGCGTTTCCATATCCCTAACAAGGTTTTTCCATCCCCGCGGGAAGCCAGAATCAATGTTCCCTTCGGCGATAAAGAATCGAACCTTCTATTCCTTTATGGACGACGGTTTATCCATGATCGTCCTGAATGACTTCCGAGGTCCGATATATGACCACTCCGAGCTCCTCCCGGACATCAGATGGTAACAAACACAGAACAGGGACAAAGTTGCTGTTACCTGAACCCGGTTACACATCGAGATAAACTTGATGATACTCCGCCAGCTGTTAGGAGCCACCATTGTTGGGCAAATCTTATAAAACCTCATGATCTCTTTCGCTAAGGGATGAAGGGAAAATCGGAGGCCTACCTTCATGCTATCTTCGTAAAGAAAGATCCCGCCCTCCAGCTCTTGCGAGACCCTATGCTCGGGCTCCGGCAGCCGCAAAATGACATCCGAGGGAATGCCATATTTCTGGCGTATTCTCCCCAAATCCTTAGCAACAATCTCTAAAACCATGTCGCTAGGCCTCACCATGCTGTTGGTTGAAAGAAACGCCGAGCGAGGTTACAAAGGAAACAGGGGAACAAGACTCCAAGAAAAAACAAAAGAGCACTGCGAATGGAAATGGTGTTGTTATGACTTTATTTTTCCCCAAAGGTAACCGCCTCAAAGAGAAGATAAGGTATTTTAATCGAGACACCCAGAACCGCTATCGCGGGCACCGTGAAAATTGGGATTTGATACATGGCATTTCCCCAACCTTTGCCCCTAAGAAACAACAGATTCATCCGTAAAGGCATGGCGGCCATGCGGCATTAATTAGGGCATCATTACGCAGGCTCTTAAATCCAGACCCCTCCATTCAGATCATTCCACCTGGAGTTATACTTCCTATGCCCGAACCTATGCTTCGAACTAGGGAGTGGGGGGCATATGTTGAGGGGTAAAATCACCGTTGCATTAATAATCGTGCAAGGGGTTAGGATAAGCTCTGACTCCCACTTGCTGTGCAATACTCGTTAGAGATGAATCAGCCTCAGTGGGTCGAGGCGCTTTAACCTCTCGGCGAGCCAAGGATTCCCAAGGCTTGGATCACATCTCTCGGCCTCAGCCGAGCTATCGACATCTCTTGGCCTCAGCCGAGCTATAACATCTCTCGGCCTCATCTGAGCTATCGACATCTCTCGGCCTCAGCCGAGCTATCGACATCTCTCGGCCTCAGCCAAGCTATAACATCTCTCGGCCTCAGCCGAGCTATTGACATCTCGGCCTCAGCCGAGCTATCATTGTCTCTCGGCCTCCGCCGAGCTATTCCTATTCACCATGCTCCGCCAGCCGAGCTATCCTTATGCCTCGGCCAGACCCGGGCACTCAAGCATCTCTGCGGAATCTGGCGCAGGAGAGTTTAGACAAAAATCATACCTGAGAGTGGCCTAGAGCCCTAAAGCCTACACCGTCTCCGAATCTCAAGACATCAACAAGCTCTCCCAGCCGTCGATCCTCTAACTAACAAGATACAAATCTTACTGACCTCATAACAAACTGATTCGAATCCTAACGGCTTTCGGACCCATGACGCCCCAAGGAATCAGGTGATCCTCTATAAATAGAACCGTCTTCCAACTTCTCAGGTATGCATACTTGCTTACTAGCCCACTCTTCTTCTACCTCTGCTCACCCCTTACCGCCATTAACGCTCTGCTCAGAGCTCTCGAAAGGCTATCCAGGAGAGACTCTTCAGCGAGAGCCTTCTCCTCACATTTGTTGATTGCTGATCCTCGCTGACTTGAGCGTCGAAGGGTCTTCCGCGGAGGGCCATCCCCAACGCCTCTCGCGTGAGGACTGTTTTGCAGGTCCGCCTAGGAGGGAACCCGTCCTAAAGCCCGATCGCGTCCGAGTCGATGGACAGATTTCAGCAGCAACAATATGCATATGCATATCAGAAGTAAAATCATTCTTTTCTGCTTTGATACACGTACGCATATAGCATGTATCAATCATCGAGCGTAGTGCAGCATGACTTTTTCTATAACTCTGTACCACCTGGGTTCAACCTTGTGTTGTTGTACACATTGCTAACCAAATTAATTTTTTTATGAGCTCGTTTAGATCTCTTATTAACTTGAGCCTTTTAAAAATTAAAGATGAAAAAAATTTGACACGATCCTCTGAGCCCACTCAAAATATAAGATTAGAATTTTACTTTTTTTAATAGTTAAATTTAAAATGATCTAAAAATTTTAAGATCGAATTGGATTAAATTGGATCGCGTCATTAAAAAATTTACTTTTCCATTATAGTATTTTATTGATCATAAAAATTTTTGTCACTGCAGTTTAAATAATGCCATGCTAGATGCATTCTCATGAAAAGTTTGGAAAGCAGGTAATCAAGGAGTTAATTGAAAAATAAGTAGAAAGAACCCTTTATAATCTTTCCTTTAATTTCAATAAAAATACTTTGACGTATCTAATAAACAAAGAAAATAAAATAAAAAAGGACCGCACAAAGCAAATGGAGAAGGGTTTTCCATTGAAGGGGACGTAGTGATATGAATTTGATCTCATTGGAAATGCAATTTTGAGTTTTTAAAAATCAAGAAAGGGAGAAAGGTCTTTGTAAAGAGATTGCAAGAGATATAACGAGAGGACGAGATGCAGCATAACTGGAGGATTGAGCCCATGGAAAGAGAGAATGGTGATTCATGCATCAGAAAGCCACTTTGTAACATGTTTTTTTTTTTTTTGTTTTTTGAGGTTTAAGGATTTGGTTTTAGTTATTTATATGTTACTCCAGTTTTTATGTTTTAGAGGGTTTTATACAAGTTTTTAAGATAACTTTTTGCTGGGATATGTTATATGATCTGCTCCACCAAACAAGCTCTCTTAGACCAAGCAAGTGCAACATGAAAGGTTTGAAATGAGACTAGGGTCAAATGATATTTATTACCATTTTGTTTTAGTCTCAAGGACAGGTTTCACAATCGGGATTAGGTTAATTAAACTAGCAGAGTAGACTAAGTTCAAGTCCCTTAGGGTTATGTCACTCAAAAAAATATTTTTTAGTTTTTTTATTATTTTTGTTATTTTTGTGAATTTCAAATACTTGTCAAACAAATTCCTTGGTTGTCCTGATTCTAAATAGCTCCTAAATTTCAAAGCAGCTTTGGAACCCCCCAAGTCAAAAATTAACTAATTAGCTGGCCAGATAAGGATAAGATCGGTAGAAGCCCCCATGTTACACAAAGTAGTAGCTTGGCCAGGTAAGCAAACAAAACCTATACACCAGCCAATCAGTTAATCATGAGCCGATCCAATTCTTTCGAATGCCTTATCCTATTGAGCTCAAATTTCTTAGGGGATGATGTCTAGTTAATTTTAATTAGCAGACTAGATATACTGAATTCGGGATGGTAGTTTTAGACTAAGAAACGATGATCAAATCCTCACCTTATTTTGTTAATGAGTTATTACCCTTAAGATGTATTATAAAAAAATGCAATACAGATATAAAGAGATGTCCCAAACAAGTAGTAATCTTTTAAATTTTATTTAGTTACTCTGTTTTAGTTAAGTATTATGAGGTTTTTCTTTTGTTTTCTTTTTATGTTATGGTAATTCAAGAAAGAGACATAAAAAGAGCAAATAAAGCAAGTAGATGTCCTAAATTAAAGAAGAAAATCTAATCTAATATTTAAGGCAGTTATGTGAAAGGTTAATGTTTTTTGTCCCTTTTTTTATTAGTTTAAAAAGAAGGAAACTAATTAAGAGCAACTAATTTTTTTTCTTTTTATGATATGCTAATTTAAACAAGGGGAATAAAGAGTATATTTTAATTTTGGTTGAAAAGGAAGAAACTAAAAGAGAAATTTGCAAAAGAAAATTAAAAGAGATTTTTTTTTGGTTAATATGAAAAAAAAAAAATAAAAGTAACTAATGAAAAAGAAAATTAATTTGAGGTTAGGGTTGACTGCACTAGACTGGTAGATAACTTTTTTTCTCCTTTTTTTTCTTCTTTTTTATGAAAAAAGAAAAATTAGTAAATTAAATTTTAAAAAATTAAAGAGATAAAAAATGTTGCGTTTGTGCCTTTCCCAGCAACGATGCTAAAACCTTGATAGGATCGCGATGTTGTCATTAAGACACCGTGCTATCGGTTTAATTAACTGACTTTTAAAAAAAATTAAAAATATGTAGAAAAGGTAAGTCGAGTCGAATCCACGGGGAAGGCATATGTTGAATGTTTTGAAATATTTGATTTAAGAAAATTAAGAGATAGGATAAATAAAAATTATAAGTGCAAAACAAAAGAAAATTTGTAGTACTAGAATATATTATTTAAATCCTACCATCTACTTATAAAAATAAAGAACATGAATTTAAAGGTGCAAGAAAATAAACTTTATATTAACTAAAACCAGGATCCTACTACAAAATACAAATGAATAAACTAAAAATAATTAAAAATATAACAAAGACGGGATGAATCGGCGCAGTCTCATAGGAAAGATGGCCAACGAACTCCCCTTCTTCCTTCATACTTCTTGGAGCAAACTGTGCCTATTTGCTTCTTTTTCTTTGGATATCTTTGATCTCGAAAGTGAAATCGGCTCAAAGATGGTGTAGAAGCAGTACTCTCCTCTAAGATATCCCACTCTTAGAAGCCAGCCCATAACCCAAGTAGTGTTCTGTACCCTTTATCGTCTCCCCTCTCTAAGATATCTTTTTCCTGTAGCCCAAGGGTCCTTAAATAGAGAAGACTAGACAGACTCCGTCACTTGTAACCGTCAGATTGGCTGCTTTAGACCGGTAAGATTTATTGGTGTCAGTGGCTATGGATCACACTTGGAACATGCTTGGAGCTCCTCTGTATCAGACTCAGCGGCCATGGATTAGGAAGTAATGGATGGATGAAGGCTCAGGATCCTGAGACAAGGGTGAACAGTGGCTAGCTTGGCCAAGGAAATGGATGGACTGATTGCTTCAATAATCATGCAGTTCTTGAATTAAATCTTCAAAAATCGATTCTGGGCCCATTTCAGATCCAATTTGCTTGCCGTTTGCATTGGACTTCAAAAGTCGAGCTCTTCGCAATGACAGGCTTCTTTCCTATATTTGATGTATAAAAGTATCAATTGGACATAAATAAAGATAGTTTAATTATTAAATTAATGCCTATATATATATATATATGTATGTATGTATGTATGTATGTATGTATGTGTTGCCGCCGGGATCTGTCCTCCATCTTGGGCGCGGTCAGTCTCCTGGGCGGACCTGCACAGAAGTTCTCGCGCGAGAGGCGTTGGGGGTGGCCCTCCGCGGAAGACCCTCCGATGCTCAAGTCAGTGGGGATCGGTGAACAATAGAAAATGGAGAGAGGGATCTCTCTGGAAGTCTCTTCAGGGGTGGCCAATCGGGAGCTCCAAGGGAGCACCGACGAGCAGTGGAGGAGAGTGAGAGTGAGAGTGAGCCAGGGGCTGTGAGCGCATACCTGAGAGAATCTAGGGATGTCGTATTTATAGGCAATCACCTGGATCTTGAGTGTCTTCTGGAAGGTTCGAAGGTTGTTAGGATACGGGAACGATTCGAATCAGGCCGTTGTAAGGCCGGTGGGATCCGTATCTTATTTGTTGAAGGATCGACGGCTGGGAGAACTCTTTGATGGCCCGGGATCTGATAGATGCATGGGTCCCAGGTAGTTATACTAGACCCTAGCCCACTCCCACATGATTCTTTGTTCGGGATTCTGTTACGATGGGCCTAGGCTCTCCCGCGTCAGGTTCCACGGAGGTGAGTGTCAAGTCACGGATCGCTCATGGGAGCCAAGCTATAGGAAGCTTGGGAGAGCCGAGCTATAGGAAGCTCGGGGAGAGCCGAGCTATAGGTAGCTTGGGGAAGCCGAGCTACTAGAAGCTCGGGGGGGGCCGAGCTACGGGAAGCTCGGGGGAGCCGAGCTATAGGTAGCTCGAAGGAGCCGAGCTATAGGTAGCTCGGAGGAGCCGAGCTATAGGTAGCTCGGGGAGCTCGGGGAAAGTCGAGCTATGGGTTGCTCGACCTGCTGGACCACATTAGTTTAGCTCGTTCCTCGGGGGCATATTGTAGTGGGCGGGGGGATGGGGCTGATCTTAGCCCCTTCGCACGGTTATTAATGTAATAACGATTCTACCCCTCAACACATGCCCTCCACTCCCTAGTTCGAAGCGTAGGTTCGGGCGTAGGGAGTATAGACCTAGGTGGCATGATCCGAATGGGGGAATGCATATTTGACAGCCTGCACAATGATGCTCTAATTAATGCCGTGGGACCGCCTTGCCTTTTCGAGGTGGATCCATCATTCCTTAGGGGCGAAGGTAATGGCTAGGGAAATGCCGCGTGGGAAATCTTGATTTCCACGGCACCCGCAGGGGCAGTCCCGGATGCCTAGGATGAGATGCCTCACCCTCACCCTGAGGCGGTTTCAATTGGAAAAATGGGGTCATGGCGGCACTATCCCTATTTATAGTGCCCTTTTCGCTTTCCCTTAGAGAACTTTGTCTCCCGTTCTTGCTGCGATCTTGCTCAGCATCTCTTGTGATTGAAGATATGGTGAGCCCAAGTGACCAAGCTTCGGAGGTGACCTTGGCGGATTTGGAACGGATGCGCCGCTTGTACAAGATCCCCCAGGATGTCGTCTTGTTGCTCCCGACGGCTGAGGATAGGGTGACATCCGGATTAGGGGATGGGGCATTCTGTTATGAGGAAAGTTTGAGGACAGGTCTCCGGTTCCCTCTTCATCCGTTGGTGCGGGAGGTGATGAAGTTCTACAATATATGCTTCACCATGGTGGCCCCCAACAGTTGGCGCAACCTTATCAGGTTTATCTCGTTATGCAAACACCTCGGGTGACCGCGTCCCTTTCGATATTCAGAGTGTGTTTCAATCTGGTCTCCGGGAGGGCCTCAGAATGGCCTTACATCGGTCTCCGAAGATCCTTCAAGATGATATCGGATAACCCATCGTCGATAAAGGAGTGAAAGTCGCGGTTCTTCATAGTCGGGGGGAACATTGGTTTGGACTTCCCTTGGGTATGGGGGCAGTACGTGAAGGATCCAGAAGCACACCTAGAGTTAACCGATTCAGAGAAAAGGGATTTGATTGTACTGCGCGGTAGTCAGGCGCTCCCAGCCAGCGTTCTCCTATCAGAGGATGCTCTCTTTACGGTCGGATTGAGCCCCATCGATCCTTGCGGTGAGTATTACTCCGTAGTTGATAGTTTAGCATGGCTCCATCTTTGATTTCTGTGCGAACTAACGAGCGAATCATATTGCCCCTACAGCCAAAAGGTCGGCGCTCGCAGACCAGATGAGGGAGGAGCTGGGAAAGCGCCGCAGGAGATCTGGCTCCAGCAGCAAGCATCGGTCCGAGAAGAGGTCTCGCCCTTTCGGCTCCCTCTCTAGGGGAATCGGGGGAGATGGTGATAGTCGACGCTCCTCGTCGCCGTGGGCTGAAACTACCGAAGTTCCGACGGCGCACGATCTTTCGATGTCGGAGGAGGGTCCATCCGGGGGTGAAGACCGGGATGTTGCAGGGGTTTCGGAGGAGGTTGCTAAGGTTTCCTTCCTTCCCGTCGTTGTTTTGTCCTACGACGGTGAGGGAGAGACGCCGGTTGGTTGGGGGCCCCTGCAGACGGGGCGGTTCGGTCTCCCTCATTGGAGGCTAGTGGTTCGGAGAGGTTACAGGCAAAGGTGGGAGCCATCTCCACTTCCATCGAGGCGGGAGAAGCGGTTGTGGCTGCTGAGGTTCGGCCTGGGTCGCTGGTAGGAGAGCCAGCGGGCGACGAGGAGATGGTCGAACCCACCGAACCAACGATCAAAATTCGTGGGGGGCTTTCTGGTGAAGGGCCTTCCGCCGAGGCACCGGAGGCTCCGGGGGGAGCAGAAGTTCCTGAAGAGTCTGTTGTGGACAGGGGGATTCCTGAGGAGATAGAAGCAGAAGAAGAAGAGGAAGAAGGAGAAGGAGGGGAGCCGGCGAGCGAAGGGGGTGCTCCGGCTGGGGCTCTCCTTGCCGGAGTCGAAACGCCCGAAGCTTCTCAGGTGAGGGCCCTGGCGGCGGAAGCTGGCTTATCGAGAAGCTCATGGGTCGCGGGTGTTCTGGCTGGCTCCCTGGGTGCAGACTTCCACTCACGCGACCCGAAAGTGAGTGCCAGGTTCTCCGCTCTGATGCGGTCCGCGTTCCAAGGGGAGGAGAGTTCCTCAATAGGAGGGGGTCATTCGGAGGACCTTGTTGAGATAGCCTTCCGCCGCTCTGGGGTACCGAGTGAGGCTTTTCTTCTTCCCGAGATTGACGATCTTGCTCTCACAAGGATCGCCATAGACTACGCATCTCGGGTAGGTTATCGCATCGAAGTTGGGTCTTTAGTCGATTAGTTCGACCATGTCTTTTATGCGTGTGATCCTTTTTTGCAGAGTGCCCTGATTATGAGGGCACTGAAATGGTGCTTACATCTGGCTATTGGAGCTTGGGATCGGGCCCGCTACGAGGCTGATCACTTCAAGGAGAGGACGGATTCTATTGATAAACTCTCTTGAGCCCTGGTGGTCCTCCAGAGGGAGCTCGGGGAGGCTCACAGGATTCTTGCGGTTGAGAGGGAGAGAGCCCCTTGACTCACAGTACAGGTTGGTGAACTCCAGCGGGAGCTTGGGGAGACCCACAAGATTCTTGCGGTTGAGAGGGAAAGAGCCTCTCAACTCACCATACAGATTGGTGAGCTCCAAGGCTTCTGTGAGCAATCCGAGAAGGCTAGTCTGGAGCTTTCTCAGGCTAGGGCAGAGCACGAGAGAAAGGTTAAAACCATGCAACTATTCTTTGATAAGAGGTGGGACCAGCTGAAAGCTAGTCACGCCGAAGATAAAGTCAGCTGGAGCAAAAGGCTCGAGGAGGAAGAGCATAAGTGCCAGCGTCAGCAGGACCACCTCACCCGCCTAAATAAAAAACTCACCGATACAAAGGATCGGCTGAAATGGTCGGATGAACGGGCTGCTCGACTTTCTAATGAGCTCGATTACGCTCATCAAGAGACCGGGATGCTCAGTCTCGGATGGATGAGCTAGAAGAGAGCCTTTGTCAAAACCAATCGGCCAAGTCTAGGGCTCTCAATAGGATCCACGCACTAGACGGCGAGCTAGCCCGGTAGGGCGAACAGGTAGGGCGCTATTTGTTTTACTCATCATGGTCTTTTGACTTTCGTTTTACTTGGCTTTTCGCCCATAGTTGGACAGGGTGAGCCAGGAATTTCAGGGGCGGTTAGCGGCGTTCGGAGAAGAGGCGGCCTCGAGGCACCGAAGGATCTCCGAACTGGAGAAGCAATTAGCTGAGGCAAATGCGCGGGCCTCTTCGGCGGTGGAGGAGTACAAGAAATCCATCGAATTTGCCGACAACGCAGGGCGGCCTGCGCCGATGCATTTCAGCTGGGCGAAGATGAGGCGCGGGCTAAGGTTGCCCAAGCTTATCCTGACCTGGACCTGTCGTGCCTGGAAGCTGAACATTATGAAGCGTACACCCCGGGGGTCGAGGAGGATGAGTATGGAGAAATATCTGATGTCGACCTCGAAGCTATTCTGGGAGTCGATGCGACTACCGATGTATCCCGTCGTAACACCTTCGAGAAGGGGGGGCCAAGCGATGCCCCTGCTGATGCTGCCGCAGGAGATGCTGGGATTGACCCCAAGTCCTGACCCTTTGGGGGGCTATATGTGCTTTTCCTTTCTTTTGTTTTGTAGTTCGACTAGAAGTCAATAAATGGATCAACTGTTTTTCATTTGCTTGTCTTCCCAGGGTGGTTTTCTGTCTCAAATTTTGAAGGAACATTCTAGTAGAGGACAAGGTATAGGGATTGCCCCGACGGAAGGGTCGAGCGGCAACATAGCCCGGCATAAAAGGAGGTTGAGAGACGATTCAATTCGGCTTAGGCCGAATGACGCGGTGGTTCGACCAAGTCCAAAGAATGAGATAGTTTAGCTGGGGCCGAGGGACAAAGTAACTCGGCTAGGGCCGAGGGACAAAGTAGCTCGGCTAGGGCCGAGGGAGTTTGTTTTATTAGTGATCAAACTGAGATTGCATCCTTGATGAGAAGAGGGGAGTTTGTCCCCGAACTGGGGGTTCGCTGAATCATCGCTGCCATCTCCTTATTCTTTTTGGTGAAAAAGGGTTTGCCTTGACATCTATTTATTACCCCTACCAGTGTTTTGTCTTTTCTAAGGCGGGTCGATTCTCGTTTTACCGAAGTAGGTGGTACGGCCATGTGGCTAGCAAAAGGTCGCCTGGCAGTTTTCGATGAGCCTTTATTGTGTCAGCCTTTTCCAACGTAGGTTGCTTTGACGTGCGGTGTTAGCGCTCATTTGCCATTGGAGGATGTCGTTTTCATAGGACGATCTTCCGGATCTGCCAGTATCCGCAAGGCCGGCGAACGGTTTTAATGCTCGTGATCCGGGGTCGGAAGTAATCTTTTGGCATACATCATGGTTCGGGCGACGTGCCTGGCGCGCATTGGGGGGCGCTGTTTACATTTTAGGAGGCCATGTGGTGGCGTAGGCTTGGCGTTTTAAGTCCCGGGGTTTTCCACTCTGATAGCTATTCCCGGTCCGTCTTCGCCTATAAAAAGGGGAAAAGAGGGCTGTGTTGGGCCATCCCAAAGTTCTTGTTTACTGTAAATCGTGGAGGCACACACAATGACTGTTTATTTAGGGTTTAGAGCGGGAGGACCGAGCTTTTCTTCTGTGAGTCGTCGTTGTCCTCCGGATAGTTGGGGTGACAAAGGAGCTGCCGAAGGGTGGCCCGCCCTTAAGAAAGGGGCTCCGGAGATCGTATGGAGAGTGCACAAGAGGCCCGCAGAGATCGCACGGAGAGCGCACATATACGCTTCCTATGTATCCTTTGTGGTTCCCCCTTGGGGACGTACGGAAGGAAGTGTACACGGGCTCCCCATGACTCGCATGAATTTCTCCTCCTCCCCTGGCCCGGATCCCTAGGCTTGCCCTCCTGGGGAATCTTTCGCCACATGGGGAGGGGGTGATGGTGTGTCACCCATAGGTACCTTGCCTTTGAGTTTGGGCAAGGTGGAGCGGTACACACCCGATTTGGGGGAGCGCTCTGGTGCCAGGGCCTGCGAGCTTCCTTCCTACTAGTCGGAGGGCCCTTTGGTTGGGTGGTTTGGGGTAATATCCCATCCACCCTTTCCGATTTCTCTGATATCTCGGTTGGGACGCCAAGATATCATTATTTACCAAAGCTGGCCGCAACGGTTGGTCCATGTCGTCCGTCCATTGTCGGCTCGGGCTGACCGTTCGTGGTTTGTCTGATTTATCGGTCCGGACACTGGAGCATCACAGTCGCCCGGATATGCTTTGGAGCAGTTTGCCTGAGTTTTGTACCCATCTTTATTTTATGCATTTCAATGCTCTTGTAATGCCTCTCAGGTGGTTGTAATCGGTTTCGATGGCAATGAAATAAAGAAAGTTTTGTTCTTTTTCTTAATTTTCGTCTCTTTCGCGCCAAGAGTTGTTGTTGTTGGCGATGAAACGAGGCGTAAGGACATCTCGTTCATTTTTTGGACGAGGATCCCGCACTATCCGAGCTAGTCGGGGCTCGTAAGCCGCCCAAATCCAGACGGAAATTTGGAGATTTTTCGGCGGCAGAACATATTCCTTGACTCTGGCTGAAGCTCGGAGATTTATTACTCGACCTTATTGGGGTTCGGAGATTTATGGCCCGGCCCTGCCGAGGTTCGGAGAATGGTTACTCGGCCCAGCCGAGGTTCGAAGAATGGTTACTCGGCCCAGCCAAGGTTCGGAGAATAGCCACTCGGCCCAGTCGAGGTTCGGAGATTTAGAGCTTAGAGAGATGACTTAGTCACCACCGTGAGTCATGATACCTAGTCCCTATGAGACTCGGTGAGGAGTGTCAAGGCGGAACGGGCGGCGCATGGGTATGCCCATCATTTATGATTTGGCCACTCCCGAGGGAGTGAATTATCGTCAGGTACCGGCGCTCTTTCTTTTTCACATTTTCCAAAGGGCAGCCGATTTAAGGAAGCTGGAAGGAGTATTGAGGGCATTTACTGCGAGGGCCCAACAGATCGGGTGGAACCCTGTTCTAGGGAAGGAGGGGAGTTCCCGAACAGTTCGTCGACACTTACCGATCTTCCTCGAGAGGGGGCACGGCCCTTCGGGTCTGCGGTCGCCAGTTAAAGCGGCGACACGTGGCGAATTCCCATGGGTCGGTATTTATGACCCGACTAATTGAGATACTCGCCTGAGGAGTATAAATATGGATGAGTGGGATGCTGGTGTTTACCATCCTTTCGGTTAGTCTTTAAACAACTTCCGATATGGCTTCTCAAGGCGGGGGACAATCGTCCAACGGCGGTCATAGAGGTTCTCAGGGGGATCGCACCGCCGTGCTGGTCGACGCTATGTCCTTGGCATCCGCCTTCGCAAGCCATGAGCGGCTCGAGAAGGTAGTTGAGGAGTACCTCGCCGTTTTCGTGAGGGAGGCTAAAGCCCTTCGCCGGGTCGTGAACCAGTAGAAGGAGGAGATAGCATCCCTCCACCAACGAGTTGCCGAGCTATCCCGGTGTTTGGAAGACTCGGCTGCACCTGGCGGGAGACTTTAGGTCCCTGCGGGGGCCACTTTCTTTCTTTTTATTTTTTCTCCTTCTCTTTTTGTATTTACTTTTCCAATCAATGAAAAAGGCCTTTTTTGACAACCTCTTATTCTCCGAGATCATCGTTTAGCTCAAAAAAAACCATTCGTTTTTGTTTGAATAGTCGAGGAGCCTGGGTGACTTCATTGGTTTACGCGCTGAGTCATGATCTCGTCCGTGGGGTGAAACAGGCGTTTGGTTGGTGAGATTCTGGGGATTTAGCAGCAGGGGGAATTCCCTGGCTTTCGTCTGGGACCCGCGGGCGACCGTGTAGGGCCTACCAAGGCCTAAAGGCACATACTTTGTGTCTGTCAGTGGTTTTGCGTAGCGTGCATTTTTTCAAACCATCCGAAGTTCTAGGGACTATTCGGAAGTCCTTTCGGCTTTAATCGGGGTTTGCTTGCTTCGGTTTTTTGTCGGGACTTTAGTTCGAAGAATTATTGCTTGGCCCAGCCGAGGTTCGGAGAATTATTGCTCGGCCCCGTCGAGGTTCGGAGAATTGTTGCTCGACCCTGCCCAGGTTCGGAGAATTATTGCTCGGCCTCGCCGAGGTTCGGAGAATAGTTGCTTGGCCCAGCCGAGGTTCGGAGAATTCTTGCTCGGCCTCGCCGAGGTTCAGAGAATCGTTGCTCGGCCCAGCCGAGGTTCGGAGAATCGTTGCTCAGCCCCGTCGAGGTTTGGATAATTGTTGCTCGGCCCCACCGAGGTTCGGAGATTTGTTGCTTGGCCCTGCCGAGGTTCGGAGATTTATTGCTCGGCCTTGCCGAGGTTCGGAGAATTATTGCTCGGCCCTGCCGAGGTTCGGAGAATTATTGTTCGGCCCTACCGAGGTTCGAAGATTTATTGCTCAGCCTTGCTGAGGTTCGGAGAATTTTTGCTCGGCCCCGCCGAGGTTCGGAGAATTGTTGCTCGACCCTGCCGAGGTTCGGAGATTTTCCTGCTTGAACAGGTAACTCGGTCGTGCCGAGGATTAGTGAGCAGCATCTGTTTCTTTTCACGATTTTTGGTGATATAACTTGTGGTGATTTATGTCATGAATTATAAAATATTGTGTCGACAAAAATTTATGGGAGCGAGCCTATAGAGGGCGTACCCTACTAGTAGTACTTGCGGAGATTGTCCGAATTTCATGTCCAAGGGATGAATCTTCCGCTTAGATCTTGCAGCTTGTAGGTCCCCGGTCCAACAATCTCCGCTACTTGGTAGGGGCCTTCCCAGTTTGGTGCCAGCTTTCCTTGCTCCAGTGGTTTGGAGATAGATGCTTTCCGGAGAACAAGGTCGCTAGGAAAGAAAGCTTTCCCTTTGACTTTGGAGGCGTGGTAGTGGGCCACCCTTTGCTGATAGACAGCCACTCTGATCCGAGCTTTCTCTCTAACCTTCTCTATCAGGTCAAGGTTGGTGCGAGCTGCTCCTCGCTGGCTTCCTCTGAGTAGCTTTCCACCCGCAGCGAAGGGAGACCTATCTCCACTGGGATAACGGCCTCTGTACCGAAGGCCATCCGGAATGGGGTTCGCCTGTGGGTACTCTTGGGGTGGTGCGGTAGGCCCACAGGACATGGTGCAACTCGTCTGCCCACCTGCCTTGGGCCCTGGAGAGCCGAGCTTTGATCCCTTGAAGCAAGGTCCGGTTGGTTACTTCGGCTGCTCCGTTGGCTTGCGGATGCCCAACTGAAGTAAGGTGGTGACGGATCCCGTGCTCTTCGCAGAACTGGCGGAACTTCGGATTGTCGAATTGCCTGCCGTTGTCAGTGATTATAGTGTGCGGGAGGCTGAAACGGCAGATGATGGACCTCCATACAAAATCCTTGGCCCGTGCTTCGGTTATTTGTGCAACTGCCTCCGCCTCAACCCATTTAGTGAAATAATCGATGGCGACGAATAGAAATTTCCACTGTCCCATGGCGAGCGAAAACGGGCCGAGGATGTCCATCCCCCACTTGGCAAAGGGCCAAGCGGAGGATACAGGAACCAGGTTGGCGGAGGGGAGCCTCTAAATGCTTGAGTGCCTTTGGCATGGGTCGCAAGCTCGGACAAGGTCGTCTGCATCCTTCTGCATGGTCGGCCAATAGTAGCCTTAACGTAGCACCTTGTGACATAGGGACCGGCTTCCCAGATGGTTGCTGCAAATCCCCTCATGCACTTCGCGAAGGGCATAATCTGCTTCAGACAGGCGAAGACACCTGAGCAATGGCATGGAGAAGGACCATTTGTAGAGCTGATCGTCAATCAACACATAATGGGTGGCCTGCAGCTTTAGCCTTCTGGCTTCTCTCCGGTCGGACAAACTGATCCTTCTTTGAGGTACCTCAGAACGGAGTCAAACCATGATGACTCGGTCTCAACTTGCATTACTCGGTCGGCTTCCGCGACGCTGGGTCTCTCTAAGATCTCCAGGTAAAATTTTTGCTCGGTGTCCATAGATTCTGCCATTGCCAACCGAGACAACAGGTCGGCACGGGCATTCTCAGATCTAGGAATCTGAATAATCTCGAATTCGAGAAAATGGGAGAGTAGGCTCCGAACCTCTTGAAGATATCGGATCATGTTCGGTTCCCGAGCTTCAAACTCCCCTCGTACATGACCTGCCACTAGTTGGGAGTCAGTGAAGGCATTAAGTTTCTCCACCTTAAGGCTGCGGGCAATTCGAAGACCGGCCAGCAAGGCTTCATACTCAGCTTCATTGTTGGAGGCTGGGAAGGAGAAGCGGACACCATATTCAAAGGTCACCCCCTCCGGACTGGTGAGAACCAAGCCCGCACCAGAGCGATGAGCATTGGATGACCTGTCGACATGGAGGAGCCACCGGGCGCCAGATTTTGGTTTCTCGGGGGAGTCGGGGGTGGATCCATCCTCTGGGATGGTACACTCGAGGAGGAAATCGGCTAGCACCTGAGCTTTGATGGTCGAGCGAGGCTGAAAATGGATATCATGTTCGCTCAGCTTGATGGCCCACTTAGTCATTCTCCCTGATGTCTTCGGGCGGTGGACCACCGTCTTGATGGGTTGGTCAGTCAGGACTGTCACAGAATGCGCTTGGAAGTATGGCCGCAACTTCCGAACTGAGGTGATCAAGGCCAACACCATCTTTTCAATTCGGCTATACCTTGTCTCCGCGTCGCGGAGTAGCCTGCTGACATAATAAATTGGCTTATGGACCTTGTTTTCTTCCTTGACCAGCACCGAGCAAACGACACCTTCTGAAACAGCCAGATACAGGAATATTATCTCGCCAGGATTTGGACTGCTGAGGAGTGGGGAAGAGCCGAGGTACTTCTTGAGATCTTGAAATAATTTTTGACACTCGGGGGTCCACTAGAAGTTCTTAGCCGACCGAAGAGTTTTGAAGAAGGGGAGGCATCTTTTGGCTGAGCGCGCCACGAAGCGGTTGAGAGCCGCTATCCTTCCAGTTAGGCGCTGGACTTCTTTAATAGATGCCGGAGGCGCCATCTGTTGAAGAGCTTGGATCTTCTGGGGGTTAGCTTTGATACCCCGCTGGGAGACCATGAAGCCGAGGAACTTCTCAGAGATAACGCCGAAGGCGCACTTAGTCGGATTGAGCTTCATTTGATACTTGCGGAGTGTTGCAAAGCTCTCCGAGAGGTCCTCAACGTGTTGTGATGTTTCTTTGCTTTTGACTAGCATGTCGTCGACATACACCTCCATGTTCCGACCGATTTGCTCCTTGAATACTTTATTGACCAGCCTTTGGTAGGTGGCTCCTGCATTTTTAAGACCGAAAGGCATAACACGGTAACAGTAAGTACCTTGGTCGGTTATGAAGGTGGTCTTTTCTTCATCTTTGGGGGCCATCCGAATCTGGTTGTAGCTGGAGTATGCGTCCATGAATGTCAGCATTTGATGACCCGAGGTGGCGTCCATAAGTTGATCAATCCGGGGGAGAGGGAAGCTGTCCTTCGGGCATGCTTTGTTGAGGTCGGTGAAGTCGATGCAAATCCGTCACTTGCCGTTCGACTTCTTCACCATGACGACATTCGATAACCAGTTCAGGTAATTTACCTCCCGGATGAAGTTTGCCTTGATCAGTTTATCAACCTCCTCTTCAATAGCCCTCTGCCACTCTGAGGCAAAGCTCCTCTTCTTTTGTTTGACGGGCCGGTATATTTCGTCCACGTTAAGGCGGTGGACGAGAACCTCAGGACTGATTCCCAGCATGTCGGAGGCGGACCAAGCAAAAACATCGGCGTTGCTCCGGAGACAGTTGATCAGCTCCTGCCGAGGTTCACCTTTCAGCAGCAACCCAATCTTTATGGTTCAGTCGGGACGAGCCTCGTCCAGCGGTACTTCTTCTAGTTCCTCGGCTGGTTCTCCCCGTTGTTCGGTGAAATCCTCCCGAGCGTCCAGCCCGTCAACCTCCGGCATTCTAGACTGAAGGCTGGTGACGAAGCACTGTCGAGCCATGGTTTGGCTTCCCTAGACAACTCCAACTCCCCGCTTGGTGGAGAATTTCATAGACAGGTGTGGGATGGAGACAACTGCCTTGAGGGACATCAGGCCGGGTCTTCCAAATATTGCGTTGTAGGGCGACCTGAGTTTAGTTACTAGGAAGTCCGTGTAAATAGTGGCCACAAGGGGCCAGGTTCCTGCGCGAACCGTTAAGGTTACAACCCCTTCTGGGATGATGACATCACCTGTGAATCCCATTAGGGTGGAATCCACGGCTCGAAAGTTTTCCATGAGCAGTCTCATCTTGGCAAACACATCGTGGTATAAAACATTCACAGAACTTCCACTATCAACGAGGATTCGGCTTACATCATAGTCATTTAAATTGAGGGATACAACTAGTGCATCGTCATGGGGGAATTGTATCCCTCGGAGATCGTCGTCGGAGAAGGAGAGCTTGCCCGTCTGTGCTTTCTTTGGCGCCGATCCTTCGTCATCATTTCTGGAGCTCGAGCCGCTGGCCTCCTCGATCATGTTGATGTGGCCGATTACATGTGGATTTGGTGGAGGAGGAGGTTGTTGAAGCTCGGGCTGGCGATCCCCCCCTTGTCCTGGCTCGGGTGCCCTCCTGAATTGGTTCAGTCGGCCCCGTTGAATCAGCCTCTCAATCTCATTCTTCAACTGCCAACATTCCTCGGTGTCATGGCCGTGCTCCCGGTGGTAGTGGCAGTATTTGGCGGGGTCCCTCCGGGTTGGGTTCCCTCGGAGAGGAGTTGGTCGGGGGAGCTGGCGCTCTATCTCCATGAGAATTTGTGCCCTGGGTACAGTGAGCGGAGTGTACCGGTCGAATCGCCTGGGCGGGCTCTGGGAGCGATTTCTTGGCGGCGGTGGGGGAGCTCTTTGGCGACGAGGTGGACTTGGCCGATGGACGGGTCGGTGCCCATCAGGACCTTTGGGTTCTTTCTTCTTCGCCAGCTCGGCGCGGGCAGCTCTCTAGGACTCCTCGACCCTGGCATATTTGTCTGCTAGAGCCATCATATCGGAGAGGTTTGGGGGGTAGCTAACTTCCATCGCCAGGTAGAAGTCGCTCTCCTTCAAGACTCTGCCCGCCAGGGCAGACATAGCCACCTCATGATTAAGGTGGTCCACCTCTAGCATGGCCTTATTGAAGCAGCCAAGGTAATTCCTCAAGGACTCCTCCTCTCTCTACTTAACTTCGAAGAGGGAGTCGGATCTCCGCCGGTGACAGCGGCTGCTGACGAACTGGCCAATAAAAAGACGGCTCAGCTCGTCGAATGGATCAACAAAACCTGGTTTCAAGGCGTTAAACCAGGTTCGGGCAGATCCTCTGAGGGTGGAAGGGAAGGCGCGGCAGAGGATCGCGTCGGATGCTCCGTGGAACATCATTATTGACCGAAAGCTGCTAAGATGATCATCCGGGTCAGAAGAGCCATGGTAGGGCTCAACGATGGGTAGTTTGACATGGGAGGGAATCACTTCCTCCATGATCCCTTTGGAGAAAGGGATGCCCTGCTCCGCCTTGGGCTGAGGCGGATGAGCCTGCTTGGCGGCATCCAGTTCCTGATGCATCTCCCAGATTTATCGACAGATCTCCTCTTCAGATGTAAGAGGAGGAGCTGGGCGAGGAGAGCGCAGGGACGGCATTGAATCATGGCGGGAGGACACCGGGGAAAGGGTCTGGGCTCGTCGAGATATGGGAGGATCCCTGTTGCAGCCGCCTCGTGGGACCAGTTTGTCCCCTTTGGGTCGGTGTGGGGGGTCCATGGCTTCATGTTGACCAGAGGAGGAGGTGGCCGAAGAGGAAGGAGCTGCGGCCTCCCCATGAAGGCGTGGAGCAGGGGCAACTGCGAAATGCTCCTGAACCAGGTGGGTCAGGGCTTGGACCTGCTGGACCAGCGTGGCGAACTGGTCCTGGGTCACCGGGATGACTGGTGGTGATGGGGTCTCAACTGGCGGAGGCTGCGGCGCCGTATTGCCTGTTGGATCAGGTCTTTGAGTGACGACCTGGTCCTGGGCTTCAGAGGTTGCTCTTCTCCGATTAGCCATTGGAGAGGTTCTACTCCAGATCGAGATCCTTGTCTCCTTTCTTCAAGTTTTAATGGGACTTGAGGCCCTTCCTCTAGCGCCAATCTGTTTCCGCCGGGATCTGTCCTCCGTCTCGAGCGCGGTCGGTCTTCTGGGCGGACCTTCACAGAAGTCCTCGCGCGAGAGGCATTGGGGGTGACCCTCTGCGGAAGACCCTCCGACGCTCAAGTCAGTGGGGATCGGTGAACAATAGAAAATGGAGAGAGAGAGAGATCTCTGGGAAGTCTCTCCAGGGGTGGCCAATTGGGAGCTCCAGGGGAGCACCGACGAGCAATGGAGGAGAGTGAGAGTGAGAGTGAGCCAGGGGCTGTGAGCGCATACCTGAGAGAATCTAGAGATATCGTATTTATAGGCAATCACCTGGATCTTGAGCGCCTTCTGGAAGGTTCGAAGGTTGTTAAGATACGGGAACGATTCAAATCAGGCCATTGTAAGGCCGGTGGGATCCGTATCTTGTTTATTGAATGATAGACGGCTGGGAGAACTCTTTGATGGCCCGGGATCTGATAGATGCATGGGTCCCAGGCAGTTATACTAGACCCTAGCCCACTCCTTGACATGATTCTTTGTTCGGGATTCTGTTACGATGGGCCTAGGCTTTCCCGCGTCGGGTTCCACGGAGGTGAGTGTCAAGTCACGGATCGCTCATGGGAGCCGAGCTATAGGAAGCTCGGGAAGAGCCGAGCTATAGGTAGCTCGGGGAAGCCGAGCTATAGAAAGCTCGGGGGAGCCGAGCTACGGAAAGCTCGGGGGGGGGGGGGGGGGCGAGCTATAGGAAGCTCGGGGGAGCCGAGCTATAGGTAGCTCGGGGAGCTCGGGGAAAGCCGAGCTATGGGTTGCTTGACCTGCTGGACCACATTAGTTTAGCTCGTTCCTCGAGGGCATATTGTAGTGGGCGAGGGGATGGGGCTGATCTTAGCCCCTTCGCACGGTTATCAACGTAATGATGATTCTATCCCTCAACAGTATGTATGTATGTATGTAATATAATTATCAATTAGCTCCATTCAAAGATTTCTTGTATTTAAGCTTCTTAAATAACTGAGGTTTTTATACTATAAATATATAACAGCCCTTTTGGCTTAGCATCATGAAAATAATATTATTAGTTTTTTTATCTGAAGGCTCAACCGAAAGTATCATCCCTTTAAAGTGATTATAATTATTTCAAACATTTCTTATTCTACTTTCGTTGCTATCAAGGTTTGTAACAAATCGCCAACGCTTTCTCTCTCATCGCCCCCATTCCTCTTCCACCAATGGCCGTCACCTCCACCCTCCCCCTCCCCTACTCTCCTTGGCAAACTGCTTTACGAAAGCGCCTCCACGCCCCTGTCGCTACCTCTTCGCTTCACCACCTATCTAATTACCCCTCTCCCTCCGCGAGCAAAACCCACGCGATTCTTTTCATAAAAGTCACATCTTTGTTGTGCGTTTTATGTTAGTTTGGTTTTGGACTCTTTGAGTCTTTGTTTCTAAAAAAGTACACATGCTTTATGATATGTCAATATACTTAATTTTACTCCACCGTCCTCTTGGCAAACTCTTTTATCTATCGCTCCTGGTTATAAAATTTAGGATTTTTACCTTCTTGTGACTATAATTTGTTTATATACTTAAGTTGTACTTCATAATTCTCTTGGTGTATTTGTTTTGTTGACAACCCTAGGTTGTGGGCTATACCTGGTGTTAGCATGCATAAATGGAAAAGGCATGGAGGAAGACTCATCACCATATGGGTTGAATCACCACTGAGGAATCTCAAGGAATAAAGCTAGTCGAAAGTTGATCACAAAATGGAAGACCTCACTCTGCAATACAAGAACTCTATCTTCACAGGGTCTCAATCATGATGATGTTAGTAGAGGAGGAGGAAATATTTTCACCCCATGATGTTCTCTACTTGTAGGCATATCAAAGCAAAGAAGGAAGGGGAGGTATTCGGGGTGGTTTTTGGAGTTAAGAAAGGTAACTCAATAACACCCAAAGGGTTCCAATCTAGATTGGGTTAGCTCATCATGGGTGCCTAATACAGATTCAACATTTTTCACTTACACATGATGGGTTTAACTCTACCTCATCAAGCTATCATCATAAAAAATAAATGTCCGACAATAAGTTGATCGATTAATTCAATAAGAAGTAATATGACTTAGCACTTGATTTAGTTGGTAAGATCAAACCCAATCTACTTATTAGATTGAATAGAATGATTTTGTTGCATCCAAAATAATACCAATACTTAGGTTTTTTCTATGGTTTATATTATGAGTTGGGTTTATCTTATAGTAATCGGATGAACTAGATTTTAGATATGTAAAAGTAAAGACATTATACAATTTATGAGCACTTCAATACATACAAGTTCAGGAGCTCTATGCTATGTAAGGATACATAGTAGCTTCTACCACTATATTAAGATCTCTCATTGCATCCTAATCTATTTTGTTACCACAATCTTTGATCCTCTTAATATAGCTCTACTTAACTTTTCCATTTCATCATGTATTCGCAATTATGTCAAAACCACTATTAAAACTAGATAATTGGTCAACCAGTGAACACATGCTATACATGTAAACAGAATGATCCTCCCTCTGCCCTTGTACCACCTACATATAGACAATCACTTTCTTAGATATGTTTTATAAGATCGAAATAGTCATAATTTGTTGATAACATGCTCGGGTAGTAATCATTAATCTACATCTTTAAGATGCAGCCAAAATCACTAAGGGCACTATATATGGTTTTGCCTCAAGAATCTCATACGGTTAGGAAGTAGGAATCCATTCACTTTTTTTATTGGTTGTTCTAGTAGACACATGAATATATATGGTACGATGTAATATCTCTCTTATGGAGCATATATTTTACTCTGATTGTACATCGTATAGATCTTAGTTCGATTGCTATCTAACACCTAACCTGAATCTTTAAAATACTCACCATCCATTAAGGCCTATCAAGATCTCTCATCTAGCTTTATGTAGGTACTATGGATAGTGGGACATCCATATTGACCTTTATATTAACATATCATGGAGGCTTCATCCTGGCCATCTTATTAGTCAATCTATAGCATTAATTATCTCATCTTTGCTTATCTATTAAGCATCGAAGGTGATTTCTCATCTGAGAGAATTAATCATTTACCTATATGGCATATTTTTCACAATGTATGATATTTGTGCACTAGGTTCCTTTGCATTATTAATCATATGTGCCATCGAAACATATCAAATGATATTTTCGAGAAAAAATTCATTATTTTATTAATAATGCATTTTCAATATGCTGAAGTCACTCTTGCTCAATATACATAATCCGGGCGTTATGACTTTTCCATAACTTTGCTTGTCACTTAATCAAGAATATGGAGCTATCTTTTAAGGCAAAGAAAAAAGAAGGAAAGCAAAAACTCGAATTCCAACCATGGTCATTTTTATTATGATAGATAAAAGGAGTTTACATTATTTCAAGGTTTTATATTTCTCCTCAAACTTGCTTAGTTATACTAAGAGGTGGTTGATCAGGATTTAGGCACCAAAGACTCCATACAAGATCTTTTCATTCAAATTTAGAACTACCAGAATTGGTTTCAAAGGATTTTTATGCCCATGACCATGGTGAAGGCTTTGGGCTGTGGTGGTGGCAGCCATGATGGTGATGATGTGCAGATGGTGGATGTGCCGATGACCAAGGTGAAGGTGATGCTATTGGACTCCAACCATGGTGATGGCCATGGTCATAGTGATGGTGATGGCCATGGCCATGGTCATGGTCATGGTCATGGTGATGATGAGCATGTGGTGGATACGCTGATGTTTTTGGGCTCAAACTTCTTAGAATATTATCATATCCACTTATGTCCCACGATGAAGTTGGTGATAATATTGGCCTCTGACCATGTTGGCCATGGTGATGGTGATGGTGCTTATGTGGTGAAGGTGCTGGTGATGAAGTTGGTGATGCTATTGGCCTCGATCTATGGCGGTGGTGGTGATGGTGATGGTGATGGTGATGGTGATGGTGATATGCATATGGTGAAGGTGCTGGCACTGGTGCTTTTATGCCTTGTGACAGATTTCATATGCATCTTTCGCTCTAAAAACATTATCTAAAGACAATACCAATAATACCACAAAGATAGCTACCTCTCGCACCATTTGTTTATTGCTCGGATACCGATGAATGCTTCATATTAGGAGCTCTACAAATTTATGAGGCAATGCTCCACCCAAGGATATAGCATAAATTATTTCATTTAAAAGATACACTTGATTTATTACAAAAATAATTTTGTATCTGATGACTTTCTTTAAAAATTCTTTCTTTTTTCCTTTTCCTATTTTCTAAGAATTTCATTCCTTTGGGGACTTGTGATATGAATTGCTACTTTATGTAGATTTTGTTAATGTGGTAAGAAAATTTAATAGGCAAGGTTTCGCTAAGGAAATAGAGTCAATGACCCATTTTAAAGATACTCTTAGTTTGTTACATAGTTCATTGCAAATTTATTGACCTTTATTATTTCATAAAAAAAGAATCAATGGTTTTAATTAAGTTTTTAGATCTAGTAAGAGTGTGAACTTTGGCTTTCATAGATTGACGTATGATGTGTTTCCGTCTTCTTTCATCCTTTTATTACTTTCTTTTTTAAGACAATTTCATATCTTTCGTGAGATATGCTTGCGTCATGAATTGTTTCTATACATATTAAAAAATTAATAATGTCCAGATATAGTGGGATATATTTGAAGAATCATACTGACAAGCTGCATGTATACCTTGGAGGTGACTGGAAGGGACAATAGATAAAAAATGTAATGAGAAAATATGTTATTTTGAATTAATAAGAGTAATTGAGAGAAATCAATATGGTCCACAAACACCATTACTGGAAGTTGACTGAAAAATCAACAGACATGTTAGGTAAGGACCTTGGAGAAAAAAAATGAAAAACCTTGAATTTGACCTTGAGGAAGAGATTTATTTTTTATTACCACCCTTGGAATGCCAGGAAATGAGTGGCTTACGAGGGTTCAGCCTCAAGAGGTCATGCATTGTATCATCATGTGAAAGATTGTTTGCGGGGGGGGGGGGGGGGAAAGGGGTGGAGGCAGTGTTCAAGCACCCTAAAGTTTAACCAGATGCAATAACTCATGTTTAACCATAAGTTATTCCTTGAACTTATTCCCTAGGACTTCAGGAATAACTAGAGTTATCCCTTGATGGTAAAGCTATTATTTTAGAAAGATGATTATCCCTTGAGCTATTCCTTGGATAAATGCTATTCTGTACACTTATTTAGGGATAGCTTTTTATGAATCAAACACTACCTAAAATTTGGGTTAAGTCATTAACCTGCTGCGAGAGTATTTGTGCTAGTGCTATTGATGGCCCTCTACGACATGTTACCTAGATAATTATGGTAGACGGCATCTTGCCCGAAAGATATTTCAGAATTATAGACTTCGCATTATTTTTGGTAGTGAAAATAGTCTTCCATCAACCATATTGCTCAATTCACAATCCAATGCAGTGAAGGTGCTGAAGACAATTTTCTCAAGTATGACTATTTTTTAGTTCATTAATTAAGAAGGTGCCTTCTTGGCATCAAAATCTACCTCCAAACCTTATGTACAGATGGTGTGAAATGGAGGAACAATTCATGCTTAAATTTGTAGGGATGAACCTGATATTTTGATGAAAGATTTGTCCCTTTTATATTAAAGGAGTAACGACTCGGGCCCACGGGCCCGTTTCGTTACAAGAAAGCAAGACGGGCAAGGTCCACACCAACTTGGTGCCTTGTCCTTCTTGCTTAACCGGTTATAAACCACTCAACCAATTCCTAATTTCTCAATGCGGAACTATTGGGAGGGGCATCACAATCTACCCCCTTACAGAGGCGACGTCCTCGTCGCCAGGGGCAATTGATCACAACCACCAGGCAGGCAGGATTCTAGAGGTGGCCCCCACATGTTCAAGAGATGGCTCCCATCCCCTATGGATGTAGCACTTTGCCCTGTGTGGCACTTAGCTCCTGCACTTCCGACTGGTGCATGGCTCTGATACCATATTGTAACGACCCTAAAGCTGTCACACCCCAGTCCAAAATTTGAACTAGGATGACAACCCGCCGCATGCCAGGCATGCAAGGCGTCTTGAACTTCATCACATAAATTAATATAAAGCAAATTTCACATCCATGATTTATTACAAACCATAATCATCAGTCTTGGGCTATCTGTCCTGCACAAGCAAATCTGAACTAAATCAATATAATAAAACTAAGTCTTCTTAATAGAAACTCCTTCTATCTCAATTATCTTTCTTCATTCCTGAGGCTCTAAAAAACATTATGAGAATTTTATGAGCTCACACTCAATAAGTAAGCCTAATATAATTTTAAAATTTCATTTATCAGACTATCATCAGGTTCATGTCATCAAATCAATTAATTTGAAACTTAATTCAATAACAATTACTAGAATATATGCGATGTAAACAAAACATTATTTACACTATCATTATTTTTCTTTATGTGTCCCACGGCCCTACAATACACATCATGTGTAGCACTCTTAAATATCCCCTAAGAGAAAGGGTCCTGGTACCAGTATTCTGTCATCTGTCATGTGATAATCTGTCATGTGATAATGTGATAATCTGTCATGTGAGAATCTGTTATATAGGAATCTGTCATGTGATAATCTGTCATATGAGAACCGCGGCGACACATAAAGTTTTACTGTCATTATCATAATTACATATTATCATAGTAACAACATAATTTGTCAAATTAACATAATTATATTTAACTATAAGTTCACAGTTCACAAATTAAATAATTAATAAAATTATAATACTTGACTTACTTACCACAGTATACGAATTTCAATTGATAACCCAGCTAATTGGACGCCTGGGAGCCTACAGAATCATTTTTCATTATTAAATTTCTAAAATCTGAATTATAAAATAATTCTTAAACTCTACCCAAATCACTTCATGGGCCCATCTTTGGGCTTGAATATCTCTCAATGTATATACCCAAATAGGGAAATAAAATTATTCCCAGAAACTAGAATCAATCCTGATTCGGGCCATATATTCACTTTGTCATTCTCGGCCCGATACAGGGCCCAAAATGCTGCTCAAACAAGCTCCAGAGACGGCCTAACAGGGCCCAAAAATCAAACGGCCCAACGGCCCATTAATCTTTATTAACCCCAGCTCCTCTGTTTTAAAAGAAACAGAGGAGCTGAGAGTCGCGCCGGCGGCCAAGGCCGCCGCTGGCAAAATTAAAGGCAGTTCGGCCGCCGTTGGTTGGACTGTGGCCGGCCGCCGCCGCGGCTAGCCTCTCCCACCCTCTCCTTCTCATCAATTTGTCACTTAAAAGCTTTCTTTTCTCTCTCTTCGCCGCGTGTCTTCCTCGGTGCCGGCGCCAATTCCGGCCAAATTGGCGTCGGTCCGGCCGCCGTTGGTCGGACCAAAGCCGGCCGTCGCTGGGGTCGACCTTCCCTCCCTCTCTCTCTCTCCAATTTCTCTTTTATCCCTCTCTTTCTCTCTCACTGTCTTCCGTGGCTAAGGATCATGCCGGCGGCACGACCGGCCGGACCTCCACCGGACGCACGCCCGGCGCTGGTGGAGGTCTTCGACCAAGGACCAGGCCCGGCGAAGCGGCGAGCACACCGCCGGGCCCGAACCAAGGATCGGACCGGCGGTAATTCTTTCCTGTCACCTCTCTCTCCCTCCTCCTTTCTCTTCTTTCTCTCACTATTCTTCGGCACCCCATCGGACGCCGTCCCCGGTGCCGATGGGGTTGTCGGCTGGGGCTCAGGCCTGGCGCGGCGGCGGGCACGCCGTGGGCCTGAACCAGTGCCGGCACACAGAGGAAGGAAAGGGAAGGGAGCTGGGTTCTGTAACCCGGCTCCTTCCTGTTCTCCATTTTTTTTTATAACTTTCTCTCTCAATCCTTCTCTCTCCCATGCATGGACAGGGGACTTACCAGAGGAGGCGCGCTGGGGAAGAAACGTCCGCACAAGGAGATGATGAGAAGGGGGCGTCCACGTATGATGGGAAGGAGGGTTTCACATTATCTTTTATAGGCATTGCAGAGTCCCCAAATCAAGGGACTCTGTAATTAGATATACTTGAAATTCAAATATCTAGAGTCTATCATCTGATCTCGTGATAACTCTCACGAGCAATTAAGATATACTTGGAATTCAAATATCTAGAGTCTATCATCTGATCTCATGATAACTCTCACGAGCAGTTGAGAAATCTAGGGGATTACATTTCTTCCCTTATAAAAATTTCGGCCTCGAAATTGATAACTTTTATTAGAGAAAATTAAAAGTCCAATTTTTTGTCCCAAGGACTAACAATCAACTAAAGCTAACAGTTTTCAATCATTAACTATTTTAAGATACAAATAGTCGTGGATACTTTTCTTTCATTTCTTCCTCCAGTTCCAAGTAGCCTCCCTCTCAGAATGATTACTCCATTGCACCTTGACATAGGGAATGGTACGCCGTCTTAGAACCTGATCTTTACGGTCTACGATACGCAAAGGATGCTCCTCATATGATAAATCTTTCCTCAACTGTATAGGCTCATACGCTATGACATGGCTGGGGTCAGAGATATACTTCCTCAGCATAGATACATGAAAAACATTGTGTACCCCAGATAGAATCGGAGGCAGTGCCAGGCTGTAAGCAACCTCTCCGACTCTACTCAAGATCTCAAAAGGTCCAATATAACGTGGACTCAGCTTTCCTTTAATCCCAAATCTCATCACATCTTTGGTTGGTGATACCCTTAAGAAGACATGATCCCCAACCTGGAATTCAATTCCCTTCTTCTGACATCAGCATAACTCTTTTGCCTGCTCTGAGCTGTACGAAGACACTCCCTGATCAAATGCACCTTATCTACTGTTTGCTGAATCAGCTCAGGGCCTAGCAATTTCCTTTCCCCCACGTCATCCAACATATAGGAGATCTGCACCTCCTACCATGCAGAGCTTCAAATGGAGCCATCTGGATGCTGGCTTGGTAACTATTATTATATGCAAACTCCACCAAAGGTAAGTGGTTATCCCAAGCTCCACCCAAGTCCATCACACAGGCTCGCAACATGTCCTCCAGAATCTGTATGGTCCTCTCTGATTGTCCATCTGACTGGGGATGATAGGCTGTACTGAAGTTTAGTTTGGTTCCCATGGCCTTATGAAGCTCTTCCAAAACTGGGACACAAACCTGGTATCTCTATCTGATACAATAGATACCGGAACACCATGGAGTCTCACGATCTGTTCAATATACAAATTAGCCAATCTTTCACTAGAGACCCCAACTCTGAAAGGTAGGAAATGAGCTGATTTTGTTAGTCTGTCCACAATGACCCAAACTGCATCGTTGCTCTTAGGAGTTTTGGGCAGACCAGTCACAAAGTCCATTGTAATCTTTTTCCATTTCCACTGTGGAATCATCAGAGACTGAAGAGGTCCTGCAGGCCTTTGATGCTCGGCTTTCACTTGCTGACACACCAGCACTTGGCCACATACTGAGCAATCTCCCTCTTCATGCCTTTCCACCAAAAATTTTCTTTAAGTCTCTGTACATCTTAGTGCCACCTGGATGCACAGTATAGGGAGAGTAGTGAGCCTCCAAAATTTCAGCCTTTAGCTCTTCACTGTTTGGGACACAAAGTCTCCTTCAAATTTCAGGATCCATCTTCCATTATATAAAATTCATTCTGAACTCCTAACTGTACCACTTCTTTAATCCTTTATAGATCTGGATCTTCCATCTGGGAGGACTTGATTCTGTCAACTAAGGTCGGCTGGAGTACAAGTGCTGCAACAAGTCCATCAGACTGCTGTACTCTCAGACCAACCTCCCACTTCTCCAGATCTCTCAATACGTGAGGCTGGGAGGTAATCATAGCAGCTAACTCAGAAGAGGATTTTCTGCTCAAGGCATCAGCTACTACATTGGCCTTCCCAGGATGATACTGTAGATTCAGGTCATAATCTTCAATAGTTCCAACCACCTCCTCTGCCTTAAATTCAGCTCCTTCTGTGTGAAGATGTATTTTAAACTCTTATGATCTGTATACACATCACACGACACTCCATATAGATAATCGCCAAATCTTCAGAGCAAAAACACAGCAGCCAATTCCAGGTCATGAGTAGGATAATTTGCTCATAAGGTTTCAGTTGTCTGGAGGCATAAGCTATCACTCTTTCATTCTGCATCAAAACACATCCCAATCCTTTTCGAGAGGCATCAGTGTATATAGTAAAACCTTCAGATCCCGTTGGAAGAACAAGAATGGGAGCTGACACCAGGCGCTGCTTTAACTCCTGGAAACTTTCCTCACACTCCACTGTCCAGTCAAACTTCACTCGCTTTTGGGTTAAGCGAGTTAGGGGTAGAGCAATGCGAGAAAAATTCTCCACAAATTTTTGGTAATACCCGGCTAATCCCAAGAAGCTTCTGACTTCTGCCACATTGGAAGGTCGGCTCCAGTTAGTGATAGCTTCAATCTTTTTCGGGTCCACAGATACACCATCTTTAGAGATTATATGACCCAAGAAAGATACTTGATCCAACCAAAATTTACACTTCTGCAACTTGGCATAAAGCTTCTTCTCTTGCAGAATCTGTAGCGCAATTCTCAGGTGGTCCTCATGCTCCTTATGCTCTTGGAATATATCAGAATATCATCAATGAAAACCACCACAAACTGATCCAGATATGGTTTAAAAATTCTGTTCATTAAGTCCATGAATGCTGCTGGGGCATTAGTTAACCCAAACGGCATCACCAAGAACTCATAGTGGCCATATCTGGTTCTAAATGCTATCTTTGGTACATCCCCTTCTTTGACTTTGAGCTGATGGTACCCGGACCTAAGATCAATCTTTGAAAATATCCGGGCTCCTTGAAGTTGATCAAACAAGTCATCAATCCTTGGCAGAGGATACTTATTTCGCACTGTTACTTTATTGATTCCCCGGTAATCAATGCAGAGTCGAAGACTGCCATCCTTCTTCTTAACAAATAGAACTGGAGCACCCCACGGAGAAGCACTGGGTCTAAAAAACCCTCGATCTAGGAGCTCTTGCAGTTGATTCTTTAGTTCTTTTAGTTCAGCCGGGGCCATACGTTAAGGGGCCTTCGATATAGGCCCAGTTCTAGGAACTAGATCAATAGAGAACTCGACTTCCCGATCAGGAGGTAAATTAGTCAAATCCTCAAGGAAGACATCTGGGAATTCTCGAGCTATGGGAATATCCTCCAACTTGGTCTCTTCTTGTTGAAGGTCCTTGACTATAGCAAGAAATCCTTGACCACCACTCATCAAATACTTTCCAGCCTGCATCGCTGATATGAATACTGAGGCTAGGTGTTTCTGACCACCATAAAACTGAATTCAGGCTGGCTTGGAATTTTGAAGTTGACAGTCTTCCTGAAGCAGTCTACTGAAGCATGATTGGAGGCCAACCAATCCATTCCAAGGATAACATCGAAAAACTTCAGTGGAAGGACAATGAGATCAGCATTCAACCTCCTATTTTTCAAGATAATTGAGCAAGATTTGCATACTGTGCCAACTTTCATAACATCTCCATTTGGAAGCGCAATATGCAGCTCTTGCTCTAGAGGAATAGGTGTCAATGATGCATTCTTGTCAAGATAGATGTCAAATATGAAAGAATGCATAGCACTCGGGTCAATTAAAGTTTGAGCGTAAGCAGTACCTACTTTAATCATTCTTGGATATAAGTGTAATTTATTTTAACATTAAGGATTGCACCTACTGTTAATTAACTGTCAATGCATTGCACTAGATAAGACTGTAATACTAGATATAACATTAAAGGGTATACCTGTCACCATAGAGTTAGATGCGGCAGCATCCTGCTGAGTGAGGTTGAAGACCTGTCCCTGTTTTAACATTAAGGATTGCACCTACTGTTAATTAACTGTCAATGCATTGCACTAGATAAGACTGTAATACTAGATATAACATTAAAGGGTATACCTGTCACCACAGAGTTAGATGCGGCAGCGTCCTGCTAAGTGAGGTTGAAGACCCATCCCTGGGTCCTCGATGGCTGCTGCTGCTGTTGCTGGCTCGTTCCTTGACTTGAAGAAGGCGGATGATCCTTCCGAAATGGACATGTAGCAATCTTGTGATCAGTTTTCCCACAGACAAAGCAGGCACCAGTCACCCTGCGGCAAGGCTTTCCAGGGTTGGAGTTACCACAATGAATGCAACGAGTCTCCTTATTCTGTGGTTCAGCTGGGGTCTGCTGTGCACCCTTCTTCTTGGCCTGAGCAGAGGATTGGCCAGAAGTAGGCCCTTTTCTCTTCTTCCGCAGCTCCCAATCCTTTGAACAGCATTCATATCCCTCTTAATCACCAAGGCCTTATTCACTACAGCACTGAAAGTGAGGAGCTCAAATGCATTGACCGCTTGCCTCAGCCTGGGTCGCAGTCCCTCAGTGAATCTGGTGACCTTGGCTATTTCATTGGTCACAATATTTGGAGCAAAACGGGCAAACTTGGTGAATTCGGCTTCATACTGGGCCACAGAAAGATCCTTTTGCTCCAACTTGATAAACTCTGATTCCATCTGTCTCTGTACACTCATGGGGAAGTATTTGTCGAAGAATATCTCTCTAAACTCTCCCCAAGAAATAATCTATCCATTTCGACGCTGCTCCTCGACTAACCACCAATCATAGGCTTCTCCCTGGAGAAGATAGGTGGCAAATATGATCCGCTCCATATCCTGACTACCATGGGCCATAAAAGCCTTCTCCATGTCTCGCACCCACCGCTCAGCATCAACAGGGTTGGTGGATCCAGAGAAAGGGGCAGGGGAAAATTTTTTGAAGTCTGCAAAGCTGTGGCCAACCCCTACCCAGGATTGAGATGGAGTAGGCTGGGTCTGCGGAATAGTAGAGTCGGGCTGAGTCTGTGGAACAGGAGGGGCAGGCTGTGTCTGCGGAGCAGTGTGAGTAGGTTGAGCAGTCAAAGCCTGCAGAATCTGGTGCTGCAAGTCCTGCATCGACTGCACTATACCCGAGAGAACCTGAAGCATCTCGGTCTGGGGTTGCTGCTGATCAGTCCCGACTGAATTGGCAGGGGCAGCAGCTCCGGTGGCTTCCAGACCTCCTGGTTGGCCAGCATTACCAACCTGGGAACTCTCATCATTTTGTCAACTTCTAGTGCGACGTGTCATTCTTATCTCCTGATAAATTAGTTGTAATTAATATCACTGTAAACATTAATTGTTAGGCTTTCAATGCATAATTTCTGAGATTCCTTTAAATTTATAATTGTCTCTATGTCACTCTAGTGTTTTGCCTAAAGTGTCATCATGTATATGTCCCTAATGTCATAACCAGGCTCTGATACCACTAAAGCTGTCACACCCCAGTTCCAAAATTTGAACTAGGATGACAACCCGCCGCATGCCAGGCATGCAAGGCGTCTTGAACTTCATCACATAAATCAATATAAAGCAAATTTTACATCCATGATTTATTACAAACCATAATCATCAGTCTTGGGCTATCTGCCCTATACAAGCAAATCTGAACTAAATCAATATAATAAAACTAAGTCTTCTTAATAGAAACTCCTTCTATCTCAATTATCTTTCTTCATTCCTGAGGCTCTGAAAAACATTATGAGAATTTTATGAGCTCACACTCAATAAGTAAGCCTAATATAATTTTAAAGTTTATTTATCAGACTATCATCAGGTTCATGTCATCAAATCAATTAATTTGAAACTTAATTCAATAACAATTACTAGAATATATGCGATGTAAACAAACATTGTTTACATTGTCATTATTTTCTTTATGTGTTCCACGGCCCTACAATACACATCATGTGTAGCACTCTTAAATATCCCCTAAGAGAAGGGTCCTGGTACCAGTATTCTGTCATCTGTCATATGATAATCTGTTATGTGATAATATGATAATCTGTCATGTGAGAATCTGTCATGTGGGAATCTGTCATGTGATAATCTGTCATGTGGAAATCTGTCATGTGATAATATGTCATATAAGAACCGCGGCGACACATAAAGTTTTACTGTCATTATCATAATTACATATTATCATAGTAACAACATGATTTTGCCAAATTAACATAATTATTTAACTGTAAGTTCATAGTTCATAAATTAAATAATTAATAAAATAATACTTGACTTACTTACCACAGTACATGAATTTCAATTGATAACCCAGCTAATTGGATGCCTAGGAACCTACAGAATCATTTTTCATTACTAAATTTCTAAAATCTGAATTATAAAATAATTCTTAAACTCTACCCAAACCACTTCATGGGCCCATCTTTAGGCTTGAATATCTCTCAATGTATATACCCAAATAGGGAAATAAAATTATCCTCAGAAACTAGAATCAATCCTAATTCGGGCCATATATTCACTTTGCCATTCTCAGCCCGATACAGGGCCCAAAATGCTGCTCAAACAAGCTCCAGAGACGGCCCAACAGGGCCCAAAAATCAAACAGCCCAACGGCCCATTAATCTTTATTAACCCAGCTCCTCTATTTCAAAAGAAACAGAGGAGTTGAGAGTCGCGCCGGCGGCCAAGGCCGCCGCCGGCCAAATTGAAGGCGGTCCGGCTGCCGTTGGCCGGACCGTGGCCGACCGCCGCCGCGGCCAGCCTCCCCCACCCTCTCCCTCTCATCAATTTGTCACTTAAAAGCTTTCTTTTCTCTCTCTTCGCCTGCGTGTCTTCCCCGGTGCCGGCGCCAATTCCGGCCAAATTGGCGTCAGTCCGGCCGCCGTTGGCCAGACCAAAGCGGGCCATCGCCGGGGTCGACCTTCCCTCCCTCTCTCTCTCTCCATTTCTCTTTTATCCCTCTCTTTCTCTCTCACTGTCTTCCATGGCTAAGGATCACGCCGGCGGCACGGCCGGCCGGACCTCCACCGGACGCACGCCCGGTGCCGGTGGAGGTCTCCGACCAAGGCCCAGGCCCGGCGAAGCGGCGAGCACACCGCCGGGCCCGAACCAAGGATCGGACCGGCGGTAATTCTTTCCTATCACCTCTCTCTCTCCCTCCTATGCTCTCTTCTTTCTCTCACTGTTCTTCGGCACCCCACCGGACGCCGTCCTCGGTGCCGGTGGGGTTGTCGGCCGGGGCTCAGGCCCGGCGAGGCGGCGGGCATGCCGCTGGGCCTGAACCAGTGCCGGCACACAGAGGAAGGGAAGGGAAGGGAGCTGGGTTCTGTAACCCGGCTCCTCCCTGTTCTCCATTTTTTTTTTTATAACTTTCTCTCTCAATCCTTCTCTCTCTCCCATGCATGGACAGAGGACTTACTAGAGGAGGCGTGCTGGGGAAGAAACGTCCGCACGAGGAGATGATGAGAAGGGGGCGTCCACGTATGATGGGAAAGAGGGTTTCACATTATCTTTTATAGGCATTGCAGAGTCCCCAAATCAAGGGACTCTGTAATTAGACATACTTGAAATTCAAATATCTAGAGTCTATCATCTGATCTCGTGATAACTCTCACGAGCAATTAAGATATACTTGGAATTCAAATATATAGAGTCTATCATCTGATCTCGTGATAACTCTCACGAGCAGTTAAGAAATCTAGGGGATTACAAAAGGCTATATGATTATTGCTCCATTTTGGAGGCTAAGTCATAGATTACATTTACGATTGCCCAGACAATAATTTGTGAAATGACATTTTGTTGTTACAAATAGAAAAGGAAATTTTTTAAGAGAGTATAAATTAGAGATGTTTTAGATTAATCGATAAAAACTTTATGCTTCAAGAATAAACTCCAATAGAAAATATTTCTTACCGAACCCATTATAGGGACCTGATTAAGAAATTGATGGCATTGAGAGATTGACACTATAGTGATAGTAAGCGAGAAAACATTTACGTATAAAGCTTGCATAAGGTTCAACTTGAAGGTATTCCATATATTCAATAATATCTTTGATTTGATGGTTAAAAAAAACCAATTATTGGTTTACATTTGTATTTATATCCATATTTTTAATGTTTGATTTGCATCATGATCCATTCAAAACAAATATCGATATGAATTTTATATTTAACTAATATCTATATTTGCATCCATATTTAGCAAATAAAAGTAGATATGAATATACATGCATTGATAGTGATCCACTTTTAGTTGTAAAAAGATTTCTGCTTTGATTCAATCCTCTCTAAAAAACCAAAAAAAAAGTAAAGCCATCCCTTCTCAAATTGACCCGCATCAAGTCTGATGTCAGATCAAGCCGAAATCAAGCTTGATCAATCTTAAATTTAATTCATACTCATAGATTAAGCTAGATCGAACAGTAATCAAGATCAAATTGATTAAATCAAGCCAAATTAAATGGTAATTAAGTCACATTAAGCTTGATCAAGCGGTATTTGAGCTATATCGAGTCAAACCAAGACTAGATTGAGCTAAGATTGATCAAATCAAGTTAGATTGATAATTATATTATATACATGTATAAAGGCATTAATTTAAGAATTAAACTACCTTTATTTATATCAATTTAATGCTTTTATACATCAAATGTAGGAAAGAAGACCGTCATTGCAAAGAGCTTGATTTTTGAAGTCCAACGGCACAAACGGCAAGTGAATCAAATTTGAAATGGGCTCAAAATCGATTTTGAAGATTTAATTCAAGAACTGCATGATTATTGAAGTAATCGGTCCATCCATCTCCTTAGCCAAGCTGGTCGCTGTTTCCCTCTGTCCTAGGATCCTGAGCCTTCATCCATCCATCTATACCTCCTTATCCAACGGCTGATGAATTTGATGCAAAGGAGCCCTAGGCACGTTTCAAGTGCGATCTGTGTCCACTAACACCAACACATCTTACATGTTTAAAGCGGTCACAAATGAAGGAGTCTACCTACTCCTCTCTATTTAAGAACCCTTGGGCTACAAGAAAAAGACATCTTAGAGAGGGAAGATGGTATAAGATAAAGGATACTACTTGGGTTTTGGGTTGGCTTCTAATAGTAGGGTATCTTAGAGGAAAGTACTGTTCCTATGCCATATTCGAGCCGACTTCACTTTCAAGATCAAAGATCCAAAGAAGAAGTAGAGAAGCACACTCCGCTCCAAGAAGTACGAAAGAAGAAGGGGAGTTCGTCGATCATCTTTCCAACGAGATGTGCCAATCCATTGTCTGTATTTGTTACATTTTTAATTATTTTTAGTTTATTCAATTGCATTTTGTAGTAAAATCCTGGTTTTAATTAATATAAAGTTTATTTTCTTGCACCTTTAAATTTGTGTCCTTTATTTTTATTGCAAGTAGATGTTAAGATCTAAATAATAGATTCTAATACCACATTTTTTTATTTTGCACTTATAATTTCTGTTTATCTTATCTCTTAATTTTTTTAAATCAAAAATTTCAAAACATTCAACATACTGTCTTCCTTGTGGATTCAACCCGACCCACCTTTTTTATGAATTTTTAATTTTTTAAAGAGTCGGTTAATTAAACTGATAGCCATGGTGTCTTGATAGGATCGTGATGTTATTGTTAAGACACCGCGGCTATTAGTTTAGTTAACGGACTCTTTAAGAAAATTAAAAATTCATAGAAAAGGTGAGTCGGGTTAAATCCACATGGAAGGCAGCATTGTTGAATGTTTTGAAATCTTTGATTTAAGAAAATTAAGATATCAAATAAATAAAAATTGTAAGTGCAAAACAAAAGAAAATATGTTGTATTAGCCTACTAGGATCTATTATTTAGATCTTAGCATCTACTTGCAATAAAAATGAAGGATACAAATTTAAAAGTGCAAGGAAATAAAGTTTTTATTAATTGAAACTAGGATCCTACTACAAAATGCAATTGAATAAACTACAAATAATTAAAAATATAACAAAGATAAGAGATGGATCGGTGCAGTCTCATTAGAATCGACGAACTCCCCTTCTTCCTTTATACTTTTTGGAGCGGACTGTGCTTCTCTACTTGTTTTTCATTGGATTTTTAATCTTGAAAGTGAAGTCGGCTCGAAAATGGCATAGGGACAATACTCTCTAAGATACCCTACTCTTAGAGGCCAACCCGTAACCCAAGTAATCTCTTTTACCCTTACCGTCTCCTTTCTTTAAGATGTCTTTTCCTTGTAGCTCAAGGGTCCTTAAATAGAGAGGACTAGACAGACACCTTTACTTGTGACCGTCGGATTGGCTGCTTTAAACGGATAAGATGTGTTGGTATTAGTGGATACGGATCATACTTGGAACGTGGCTCCTCTGCATTAGATTCATCAACTGTTGGATTAGGAGGTAATGGACGGATGGATGAAGGCCCAGGATCCTGGGACAGGGGAACAGAGGCCAGCTTCACCTAGCAGATGGATGGATCGGTTGCTTCAATAATCGTGCAGTTCTTGAATTAAATCTTCAAAAATCGATTTTGGGCCCATTTCAGATCCGATTCGCTTGTTGTTTGTGTCGTTGGACTTCAAAAATCGAGATCTTCACAACGACGGTCTTCTTTCCTATTTGATATATAAAGAATCAAATTAACATAAATAAAAATTATTTAATTATTAAATTAATGCCTTTATATATGTAGATATAATTAAAAGTAAATAATGAAAAAAGAAATTAATTTGAGGTTAGGGTTGATCACGCCAAAATGGTAGATAGCTTTGCTTCTCCCTTTTTTTTTCTTTTTCCTTCTTTTTCCGCAAAAAAAATAAAAAAAATCTCTTTTAGTTTTCTTTTGCAAATTTCTCTTTTAGTTTCTTCCTTTTCAATCAAAATTAAAATCTACTCTTTATTCTCATTGCTTAACATAACATAAAAAGAAAGAAAATTAGTTACTCTTAATTAGTTTTCTTCTTTTTAAACCAATCTAAAAAAATCATTAACCTTTCACGTAATTGCCTTAAATATTAGATTAGATTTTCTACTTTAATTTAGGATATCTACTTTCTTTATTTGCTTAACTTAATTGTTAGTCTTTTTCTCTCATACTTAATTAACCAAGATTAAAACTTACCTTTTATTTCTCTTTCTTGAATTACCATAACATAAAAAGAAAACAAAAGAAAAACCTCATAACACTTAACTAAAATAGAGTCACTAAATAAAATTTAAAAGATTACTACTTGTTTGGAACATCTCTTTATTTTTGAATTGCATATTTTCATAATACATCTTAATGGCAATAACCCATTAAGAAGATAAGGTAAAGGAAGGAGCTATTCTTTCGTCCCTCCCTCCCGTTCTCTTCTCTTATGGGTATCGGAACAGAGGAGGAAGGAGAGTAATTTGGGGTGGTTTCTGGTGGTTTTAAAAATTATTATATAATTTCCTTTGGATCTAACCCAAAGAGTTCAAGTCTAGATTGGGCTAAATCATCATGTGCACTTAATCCAGACCCAACACTGGGAATACTTTTTTTAATGAAATTATAATAATATATTTGGTCTTTGTTGTGGTGATGGATCACTTTTACGGGTTCTCTTAGGCTGCGTTTGGATGTCAAAAAGTTATTTCAGGAATATGAATACGAATTCTGTAGGAATAGCTTATTCCTTTGTTATTTCAGATTTCTGTTTGGATGAAAACCTGGTATTCCATGTTATTCTAGTGCAATTAATGCAGTGTTATTCCAAATGATGTTTGGATGATATGGGAATAAGCATGTATTCCAGTAGGAATAGATGAAGAATTTTCTGAAATTTTAAAGATACCCCTTCTAATAAAAATGGTTTATCAATTTTTTTTTTTTAAATGACTTGACTAAATTATTATTTATTAATAAATAAGGTAATAAATTAATTATTATTAATAAAATAATATAAGAACATACTTAATAATTATTTTATATTAATAAAGAAAAATAACATATTTAATTTATTATTTTCTATTAATAAATTTATTTAATTTTAAATTATATTATAAATAAATTTATTTAATTTATTTATTTATTTAAATGACATTATAAATAAATTTATTTAATTTATTTAATTTAATTCCATCGGTGCCTCTGAAATAGCTGTAGTGGGAATAGGAGCTATTCCATGGGGTACCATGGAATAAGAAATCGAAATAAGAGGGGTTGACTGAAATAGCTGTTCTAGTAGGGTCCACGCTCCTTTTTCATTGTGTTTGAGGGAATAAGGCGGAATAAGGGCCTATTCTAGGCCTTATTCCCCCATCCAAACATAGCCTTAATATTTATGCCTTCTCTTTATTGGCAAGTGATGGCCTTTCCCCTAGAGTGATATGATCACCCGTTTGTACTTTAAAAAAATGGCCTTTCGCAAACAATGTTTCTTATGGATGGAATGTCACTGTACACACACACACACACACACACACACACACACACACACACATATATATATATATATATATATATATATATATATATATATATATATATATACATCTATGTACATATATATATACATCTATGTATATATATGTACATATATATATATACATCTATGTATATATGTACATATATGTATACATACATATATGTATATATGTACATATATGTATACATACATATATATGTATATATACATATATGTATACATACATATATATATATATTGATGTGGCTGATGAAGCCACATGGGTAATCATGGTGAAATCGGCTACGTGGCACTCTAGGTCAGCCTCGGCATCTCCAAGCGAGCCAAGGCAGCCCCGACTTCTTCAAATCGGCCCCGTCGGCCCTGGCATCTCTAAGCGATCTGAGGCGGCCCCGACTTCTTCAAGTCGGCCCCGGCATCTCCAAGCGAGCCGAGGTGGCTCCGACCTTTCCAGGTCGGCCCTGTGGGCCCCGGCATCTCCAAGCGAGCTGAGGCAGCCCCGACCTTTTCAGGTCGGCCCTGTGGGCCCCGGCATCTCCAAGCGAGCCGAGGCGGCCCCGACTTTTTCAAGTCGGCCCCGGCATCTCCAAGCGAGCGAGGCAGCCCCGACTTTTCTAGGTCGGCCCCGTCGGCTCTGGCATCTCCAAGCGATCCGAGGCGGCTCCGACCTTTCCAGGTCGGCCCTATCGGCCTCGGCATCTCCAAGCGAGCCGAAGCGGCCCCGACCTTTCAAGGTCGGCCTTGTCGACCCCGGCATCTCTAAGCGAGCCGAGGCGGCCCCGACTTCTTCAAGTCGGCCTCGTCGGCCCTGGCATCTTCAAGCAAGCCGAAGCGGCCCTGACTTCTTCAAGTCGGCCCTGTCGGCCCCGGCATCTCCAAGCAAGCCGAAGTAGCCCCGACTTCTTCAAGTCATCCTCGGCATCTCCAAACGAGCCGAGGCGGCCCGACCTTTCCAGGTTGGCCCCGGCATCTCCAAGCGAGCCGAGATGGCCCCGACCTTTACAGGTCGGCCCCGGCATCTCCAAGCGAGCTGAGGCGGCCCCGACTTCTTCAAGTCGGCCCCGGCATCTCCAAGCGAGCCGAGGCGGCCCCGACCTTTCCAGGTCGGCCCCGACATCTCCAAGCGAGCCGAGGCAGCCCCGACCTTTTCAGGTCGGCCCTGTCGGCCCCGACATCTCCAAGCGAGCCGAGGCGGCTCCAACTTCTTCAAGTCGACCCCGTTGGCCCCGGCATCTCCAAGCAAGCTGAGGCAGCCCCGACTTCTTCAAGTCGGCCCCGTCGGCCCCGGCATCTCCAAGCGAGCCGAGGTGGCCCCGACCTTTTCAGGTCGGCCCCGTTGGCTCCAAGCAAGCCGAGGCGGCCCCGACCTTTCCAGGTTGGCCCTGTCGGCCCCGGCATCTCCAAGCTAGCCGAGGCGGCTCTGACCTCTTCAGGTCGGCCCCACGCCTGCCAAAACCATCAATCTTCTGACCCGTGCAGTCTGACATAGTCAGGCCCACCTACCATCTGATCATGCCGTCGATGGGACTAGGCCCACCAACCAACTGATTCCGTCGATCGATGGGACCTGGCCCACCAGCCGCCAGTTTTTTTCTCTCCGATAGGACAACACCTACCGATCAGCCCAAATTTACATAACCACCACATGTCCTGCGGACATTTCTTCCTCACGAAATTTCGCGTGGCTAATCCACATGCAAGTTTCAACCGCTTATAAAAGGGTGAGTCCACTGGAGATCCAGGTATGCGAATACAAGCACTCTCTTATTCTCTCACCTCAAAGAAACTCTATCTCTCGGAGCCTTCTCTGTCCTAAAGAGCTCTCTCGAGCTCTTCCTCAGCTGTGACCTCGGTTACTGACTTGGGCATCGGAGGGTCCCCACTGGAGCACCTTTCCGGTCTTGGGACTTATTGCAGGTTGTCCAGCTAGACGAGGATCCCACTAGCAAGCAAATTATTCTCCCTGCGTTCAAGACCGGTGATCGGGCGTCACCATATATAGTGGGTTGTAATTGCTAATTAAGTGGAGAAAATGTGGAAATCCAAGAATGCAAGTAAATAAGAAGGATTTCTTCTATGTTTATTTGATCCATTTGATGCTTGTGGCAGCGATCTTCTATGAATTGGAAGAATGCAGATGCATTTTGTTTAGGCATTTTACCTTCGTCAAGCCAGAGGCTTATGAATTTTGTTTCAAAATGTGAAAAATTTATTGTTTCAAAAGGAAGCACAACGGCGACTAATCTTCGTAAACCTCTCTTAATTTATTCGGATAGAGTATCTGGTGTGTATAAGGTGCAGCTATATTGGCAAACACTTTGCATGTCCTTTAAATCAATAAGTCGTGTGCTTTTAAGCCAAGTCAATGAATTTCTAGGAGGTATGGAATGGATTGAGCTTACAATCACCGATAGCCACGAGTGTTGGATAAGATGCGGACCTTAACATAGCCACCTGGATCCCTCCCACCAATGGTAGTTATAATGAGTCTTACCAAGGCCTAAAGTCATTTGTGGAACTTAAACCTCTAAATGGGTTTGAATTTGCATTGGCAAATACTTATATTCAAATATCACCCCTTGTCAGAACCTCATCGAACCATTTCTAGAATTGTTCATCCATGTTGCATCGATGCCAAAGCCCATATGATGAGCAATGCCAGTCCTGCATCGTGACTTCACGTCCTTAAGGTTATGTTTGGATTTTTTGAGGGAAAAAAAAAAGAGAAGAGTAGTAAAAAGAAGAAAAAGAATGAAAGAAAACAAAAGAAAAGGAAGAGTTATTTTTCTTCTCTTGTTTGAAAAGGATGAAAAAAAAAGATAATATTAATTACGTTATTTGGATAGAAAAGAAAAAAAAAAAAGAAAAGAGTTATGTATACCCCTTCAGAATAGGAATAAATAGTGAAAACGAAAGAATGAAGAATAAAAATGAAGAGATATTTTGGTTTTTCAAAAAAAACATAACTTAAACATTTTCTCTTTTTCCAGATTACCCCTCTGATTTGGGGGTTAAAAAATGAAAGGAATTTGTTACTCTCATTCCCTTCCCTCTTCTTAAGGCTTTGTTTGGGGAATAAAAGAAGAAAAGGGATGGAAGAAAAAGGAATGTTTGTTCTTCTTCTCTTGTTTGAAAGGGATGAAAGGAAAAAAAAAGTAATATCAATTATCTTGTTTGGATAAAGAGGAAAAAAGAAAAAGAAGAGTTATGTAATAATTATATCCCTTCAGAATAGGGAATGAATCATGGGAGTATATATATATATAGATATATATTGGTCTTCTAAAAAAACATGACTTAAAACTTTTTCTCTCTCCAGCTTATCCTTAGATTTAAGGGTTAACAAATTTACCCTTATTGAAAAAGAAAGGAGTTACCCTTGTTGAGAAAGAAAGGAGAGGAACTAGTTACTCTCATTCCCTCTTCCTCTCTCTTTCATCCTCCTTCTAAATAAAGGTAACTTATGATTTTTATTCTTCTTTTTCTTTCCTTCCTCTTCTTCCCTTTATTCCTATCATCTAAACAGATCTTAAACCTTTCTTCCAAAACAAAATAATTTATGATCTTTTTTTCTTCGTTTCCTTTGTCCTCTCCTTCGTTCACTCCAATCCAAACAGTCCCTAGGCCAGCGATCTTCTCGTGCGCGCAGCCGATGTTGAAATTATTGAGGACGTCAACCAATGCACTCGATGAAGTCTTCTGGTTGCCGATACCAATGGAAAGATCCGGGTCCTGCACTAGGCCCCATTATATAGTAAGTGGAGATCTCATCAATCAAAATCTACGTGAGCCACCCCAAGCAAAGATACCACGGTAATTTGTTCAGCTCTCCAACGTGCACTAGACCATGATAGCTACAAAGAAGAATGCCATGGTCAATTTGTTGTGGGCTTAAAGTCATCCGACAAAAGAGGTGACAAACAATAATGCTTTCAAGGACCATACCTTTACTTGGAAAAGTCTCATGCCAGTCGACCAAAGAGGCTTGCTCTGGAGACATCATTTACATGATTTCAGTGCTAATGGTGCTCGAGTGGCAGCATTGATGATGGAAGGAAACTTTGTGCCAAAATATTTCTTCAGACGTTCCAATCATATGATTTTGTATTGCTCCATCGTGACAGAATCATATGATTTTGTCCCGCCCTACCATGAGAGGAGAGATGACTGCCAGCAGAAGAAATGTAGATTATTTTTGAAGGGAAGAAAAAAATGATTATAATATCTTAATCTTATTTTCTGATGTAAAAATTAATTGGTGACAGATGAACTTAAGTCATAAGTACTTCAAACTTTTATATCAGATGTAGTTTGTAGAATTTTTTTTTTTGTGATTATAAACTTCTCTCTTATAACGCGATATCCTTGTTGTACACTATAAACTCACCAAAATTAGTCCGAATCAGGTTATTGGTATTACAAAGATGGTTCAATATTATGACAGTACGCTATCACTATTTTATAAATAATTCTTTCCTTCCGTCGATCAACTGACGTATATTTGAATTGGATACATTTGCATTGTCTTAAGTCTATTTACTTACTAGTTCAATTAATTTATTATTAAATTAAAATTATATAATTTTTAAAAATTTAAATAAAAATTAATTGATAGTAGATAAATTAAAATTATAAATATTTTTTTATTTTTTTATTTTAGAATACCATACATAGGCTGATGCCTTGCATGGAAAATTTTATGCGGGTCAGCTGCATAACCTGACTTTCTCTCGAAGGTAGACCAGCTGGCATTGCTTTTTCTTGGTCCAATTTAAATAATGAAAGGGAGGTTGAAGGTTGCCTTTCGTCCTCGGAGGAGTACGGCAAAGTTCAGCCATGTCAAGACGGTGGTCCTTCGATTTGATTGCCAGAGGAAATTTGTTTATTTATTCGTTCAACGCACGCTGTTATCTTTTACCACAACCATACAGTACTACTTCGTTCTCGCAAGAAAAAAAAAACCACGGCAGTGTCATCAATCAACAAAGGTTGCCAAGTCAAAAGCTCAAGGAGGAAAACACCTCACGAGGTTTGAGAAAGCAACCAGCTCCAATGAAAGAGGAGGAGACTGCTGAGCTTTGGCCCGGTAGAACAAGCGTGGTGGTGGTCAAAGGCGAAGCGCACTTGGTAGCATCCTTCATGTGCCACAGCAAATGCCCACAAAATAATTGGATGCAGCATTACGTATCTAAAAGTTAAAAAGTACTCAGACGATTTCTTTGGATCCTGAAGGCGACTTTTCCCTTGCAAAACAAAGCAACACATCCATATCATCCTTTCTTTACAGCCTATATATATGCATGCAGTCCTTCAGATATTTAATATGGCAGGCAACCTTTTCTCGTTCTTTCCGCTGTGTTGTTTCTTAAGTCTCCAAACCATCAAAGACATTGAGAATTTAAATAGGACCGCATGCAGAAAGTTTAAGGTTGAATTCTTAGCGTATCAAAAGCAGAGGGGATGTGAAAGGGGCACAAGAGTGTTGATTAGTAGTAAATACGATGAGAAATTGTAAACAGATGGTTTCGTATTAGTTTACAATATTGATCTATGCATCTAAGTATTTAACTTGACAAAGAAGATATCAGCAAGTGATTAATAAGAACAAGAGAGTACCATCACCATGATCGATCGATCTCAACTATAAAGTTCAACAACAAGCTTTTAGAGCCAAGAAGGCCTAGTTTGGACGCTAATGCCAATCGCGTACCATATCTTAAGAAAAACCAGTCATTATCCAAGCTTTGGATGGGTATGGATTGCTGCTCCTCTGGAGGCCGGTCATGGTCGGACCCTCACATTGGCCTTCATATTTTGCCAGGCTGGCCATTAATGACAGCAGTTTGTAAACTAATAAACTATTCCACTTTTCTAGAATTTTTGCAAATTTACCCACTTAGATACATATTTTGGGTTAATCAATCTCAGTAATTTTTTTCATATGTAATACTGGAAGGAAACCGACGAGTACGGTGTTTTGGAACACGGGAGCTCTCATGCATGGCTTGTGCTCTCTTAACTCAGACAAAGTGAGAAGGCAAGACAAAGAAGCCACGCCATGGTCGCGAGAAATTGACTGTTAGCTAGAGCCTCATCAAATTTGAGTGTTCTCCATGTGTTGATCTGAGTGACAGCATAGAAATCAACTTGAAGTACTGGTAGCTTATTACTTGTTGAACAGCAGGTAGATTACTTGAAATTTTGTGGTTGTTGTGAGATGCCTGAATGCACTTGGCATTGGATGTTCGAAGGGTACTTCAAGAATATGTCGGGTTTCTAATAAAAAAATTGTCATGAAAAATAGAGGCACTAAGTACTTTCAATCGAGGATTCACAGTCATATCTTGTTTTCTCAAAATAAAGTTTGGAAATTTAGTTAATTGAATTTCTTCTTCTTCTTTTTTTTTTTTTTTCAAAATATGCAATGAAGTCATGGTGATTAGTTTGTTCTAATGCTGCAGATGCACTATAGAACTGCAATCAAAGCCAGGTAATGCCACCCAAATATCACATGTCAAATTCTCATGTCTCAGGCGTTGTTTGCAACTATCTGAACATATTGTCAGTAGGAAATTTTGAAAATCCTATTTTATTAGCAGGAAATGAAACTTGATTTTAGCGACAGAAATTTGATTTTGTGTGACCATGCAGCACTCCTACCATGATCAATTGTAGGAGGCCTTCAAAGCACACGTTAGTGTAGCTCAATCTTAATAATTGTGGACATGCAATCCGGGACATAGCCGAGAGGTTGCAGCCCTTCTCCAAAATGGAGGAGGTTACTTCAAAGAATGGTGGCTTTCTATCCCATTGATCATATCAAATACTCCATAGGATAACTTTTTTTTACTCTGGATAAGGAAATAAATTGAGAGGATAACTCATGATTAACTTTTTATTTCCAGCTATCATTCAAAGTTATGGCTTTTGAGAATAACTGCTTCTGCTAGCGATAGGTTATTTCCTCTAAATCTCCGTTGTGTTGCAATGGACGTCATATATGAACAATATAGTTAAACAGTAATGACGGTGATGTGGTTGATCCAACACCGTTAGAGAACCATAAAGGAAGAAAACCGACGGAGCCCCCCTTTGGCCTTCAAAGGGCCCTTCGGCAACGATAGCGTTTATGGCCTTATAAAGTCACGCGCATCCAATTGCTCTAAGCTCCATGGCCAACGCCTCCATGGCCGACGGCTCCATAGCGATGCTTCCAAGGCCGACACCCGGCACCTCCCAAGCGGCCCGGCACTTTCCTAGCTGGCCCTCGGCGTGTCCAAGCTAGGCGGCCCGGCACCCTCCCAGCCGGCCCCGGCACTTTCCTAGCCGGCCCCCGGCGTGTCCAAGCTAGGCGGCCCAGCACTCTCCCAGCCGGTCCCGGCACTTCCTAGCCGGCCCCCGGCGTGTCCAAGCTAGGCAGCCCCGGCACCTCCCAGCCGGCCCCGGCACTTTCCTAGTCGTCCCCCGGCGTGTCCAAGCTAGGCGGCTCCGGCACCTCCCAGCCGACCCCGGCACTTTCCTAGCCGGCCCTCGGCGTGTCCAA